>JAVGWX010000008.1:80229383-80531883 GCA_036924085.1 Ariolimax columbianus
AGCTAAATAATTTTGAGGAGAACTGGCGGACTTACATCTTCCCAACAATCACGACCACAGGATGGTCCCAGGTCCGTCAGTTCTATCGCAGGGGACACATTTCTCGTGGTGACATGAAGGGTTGAGCCCACTCAGCTCAGCGCAATGCTGAGTTGATTACACCAGGCGTAGTGCAATGCTGAGTTGATTACACCAGGCGCAATGTAATTCTGAGTTAATTACACCAGGCGCAGTGCACTTTATCAAGCTAGGACTACCACCTCTACCAACCCACGGGGCCTCAAGAGAGTCCCCTATCCGTTAATTCCACCGTGTTTCAATTTCGCAGCTAATACCTGGGGCACACCCAGCTCAATGCAGTGCTGAGTTGAATACACTCAACGCAGTGCTATGCCGACATAGAAGCCCTGGTGGCCATCTCTATCAGCCACAGGGCCAAGAGAATTTCATTAATCCGTTTGATCCACAATGTTTTAGTTTTGCAATCGGATAAGAGTGATCCTCAGAGCTGGGCAATGCCAAGATTGGCTCCCAACTCCCTGGGATGCCGAGTTGGGTACTCTCAGCTCAGTGGGATGTCGAGTTGGGCACTCTCAGCTCAGTGGGGATGCCGAGTTAGGCACTCTCAGCTCAGTGGGATGTCGAGTTGGGTACTCTCAGCTCAGTGGGATGTCGAGTTGGGTACTCTCAGCTCAGTGGGATGCCGAGTTAGGCACTCTCAGCTCAGTGGGATGTCGATTTGGGTACTGTCAGCTCAGTGGGATGTCGAGTTAGGCACTCTCAACTCAGTGGGATGCCGAGTTAGGCACTCTCAGCTCAGTGGGATGTCGATTTGGGTACTGTCAGCTCAGTGGATGTCGAGTTAGGCACTCTCAGATCAGTGGGATGTCGAGTTGGGCACTCTCAGCTCAGTGGGATGCTGAGTTAGGCACTCTCAGCTCAGTGGGATGCCGAGTTAGGTACTCTCAGCTCAGTGGGAGGTCGAGTTAGGTACTCTCGGCGTATTGAAGTGCTGAGAAGACACGCTCAGCTCAGTGGGATGCCGAGTTGGGCACTTTCAGAGTATTGAAAAGACACCCTCAGCTCAGTTCAATACCAAGATGGTACTCAACGCCTGCTCATAGCAAATAGACCTACTGTCCTACATTTCAATGAATAATTACGGTTGATCCAGAGACATCATCAGCCTTTTTCAGACGTTTCCGTAAGATCTTTCGTTGCTGTTATTTTTTTACTATCAATTCATGCATAATTTCTTTAGTTGACATTATACAGCTGTGGTCAGTAATGGTGGATTCATATAACACAGATAACATGATGAAAATGATTCGATCAGTGCCGTCCTCCTACGATTTATGACTAATAAATGAGTACAAAACAATAACTGTCGCAAGAAAGGATAGAACAGCAAATTTAAATTGATGAAAGATTCAGAAAAATACAAACATCACAACAAGGGATGTAAAAAACCGACGCAAAAATTATTTAAATTTCAAATAAAAAGTAAATGTTTTGGCTTTTTTTGGATTCTAACATCTTTCAAACAAAACTCGTATTGAGAAACAAGGCCCATTTTTAACAAACACAAAATCAGATTCTTCTTCTTCTTCTTCGTTCGCTTTAAAATATTGTCAATATCTGCAATGTTGTCTCTTGTATAAACTTCACTGTCTTTTGTAGTTCACACACAGGTCCATAAGTTCTCTTCCAGTGTTGTTTCTATGGGCCAGTGAGATTTTCTCTGTATATCATATTCGGAGCAGTTTTGCAGAATGTGCTCTGCTGTCTGGGGCGCCTGTCCGCATGTACACATGGCTGAGTTGCCAATCTTCATTTTTGTGTACATGTGGCTGCGGAGTCGGTTGTGTCCTGTTCTAAGGCGCAACACAACAGTTTGCTCTTGTCTGTTCATGTTATGGTAATCGTCTGGTGTTACTGTTGGTGGCTTTCTGATTGATTTGATCATCCTTATCTTCTGTTGGTATGTAACTGGCACATATGGTTGCTCGTCTGCAGCAACTTCCTTTGCCAGTCGATCTGCTCTCTCATTTCCTGGTATTCCACAATGAGAAGGTATCCACTGCATGACAATCTTGCGCTGGTTGCTCAGTTCAGACAGTAGAGCCTGTAGATCTGGCAGTTTCTCAAATTTAAGTGCTTGGAGTGCTGATTGTGCATCTGTAAAAATACTACAGGTTGTGGACCGACATTGGTGTTCAACAGTTTCTCAGTTGCCACCTTGATTGCCTGAATTTCTGCATCATATATATGACTGAATTTCCCAGTGGTACTTTGACTGTATCCCTATGTTGTTTGGGTATTCTATATACACTCCCGCTCCACCATTCTTTACTGCATTATGTGCTGACCCATCTGTGTATACTCTGATCCAGAGGTCTTGTGGGTATCTTCATCCAGGAAATTGAGGATCACTATCCTACGTTGCACACTGTTCTATTCATCCTTGTCTAATATTCCTTTCACTTTTGTTTGAATGCATACTGATAATCCGTGCTCAAAATCAGATGAAACATTCCTTGTGAATTGAAGATTGGCAAAACACATAGATAACAGAAACACTCAAAGACGAATTTGATGTACTGATCTTATTGTGCGTGATAAAAGTAAGAGACATTTAACGACATATCGACCTGAAGGGATTAATAAAGGGCTGGACAAACAAGACTAACATAGGTAACGACTATGAACTACGCTAAACGAGTACAGGTTATCACGTGTATTTGCAATCAAGTGATCTGCCATTGTCCTCACCAACAAAATTCATTTTCCGTATTCGCCAGTCTTAGCGTGAATTTTAATAAACTCATACACCGTAGCATTGTTAAGACGGTGAAGCAAACCTAGATACGGTGAAGCAAACCTAGATACGGTGAAGCAAACCTAGATACGGTGAAGCAAACCTAGATACGGTGAAGCAAACCTAGATATTCAGACAAGGATTAACAAACCCACACGTGTTTTCAACTATAGCATCTTCATCCATTCAATATGGAACTTGGTAGCATTCTCAAATGGCCATACTGTATGTATCAGAAATTATGGCCTGCAAATATGATTATCACATTAATACTGCAGACATTCGCAAAGAAATGCGATTGTCGCATATTTATTTCGTCTTAGCTAGTCAGACATAATAAAAAATACTGATCCTTGCCCTAAAACACAGATGCCAATACACCTGGAGATTTCGGAGACGGAAGTGAAGATGGATAGGACACATCATCAATAAGAAGCCGACGGTGTAAACAGATAAGCATTGGATTAAGACCCACAGGGGAACATTGAAGTGAGGAGATCTAATAATCCATGGAGAATATGGGTGAAAAATGGAAAAATACGTCAGGTCGACTGGAGGGCGCAGGGGATTTGGGGGGGGGGGGGGGGGGAGGAAGACGACGCAATACAGAAATAATGAAGAGGTTCCTATGCAGCTTAATGCTCCAAGAGAAACCAGCGGTATTAAGTTAGTAAGCAAGCGACACCCAATGACCAGGCCAAGAAATCTTACTTGCTAACATACATTTTTTTAGTCCCGTTTAGTTAGGACATTCATTAGCTATATCTGCATCCCATTTTCCTATCATTTCCTCCGTCGTAATGAACTAATTTACGCTAGATTAGGTATCTCTACAACAATGGAACATATTTAGCTTACCATTATGATGTATTCCTTCGATCAAGGTAATTAAACCTTACACGTCATACTGTCACAACTTCGTGGTTATTCACGATACAAATGTTTATTTAAATATCATCTCTTTATTATGGAAGCTGAGGACAAGTTATAACTCACAAGATGTCGCTGCTGTAGTCAAGCAGGGACGCTAATTCAGATTAAAATCCAGATTATGATGAATGCGGGAAGTAGACTATCGCGTTATGTCAGATATTCATGTGCGCGTGTGACCAAATCTCTAATGTATTTAATACAGCTAGAAAGCAGTTACTTCTGTCAGAGATGAAGCGTTAGTGACTTAATTTTACTAGGCTATAGGTTGTTATTTTCACACATGTTTAATGTAATTGACATCTGATAAGGTCACGTACACTTTGCCAACGTCTGGCGGCAATTTGTCTCCAAGCAAAACTCACTGCTGCGTATTTCTGAGAAAAAAATGTATCATTCGTAGCGTACTATTAAAGGTTGTTGTTGTTTAACGTCCACAATGAGTAGGTTTACTCTTATGTACGCCCTGAAAAGCGCGTTAAGTGGCGGGTTGTAGTAGGTTTCCTCACATCCCGAGCGTGCTGATGAAGGTGGGCCGGAATCCTCCGGGCTGTTGTGCAATGCTTGGCTTCATCTGAGTGACGCCCACTGCTAGGGGATCAGGTAGTTGAACATCTTGTTGCCAGACTGCCTTGAAAATAATTATTTGCAGATAACGCCTCATGGAAGAAAGGTTGTGGTCTTGGTCAGTATACTGTGCCTGACCCTGGCGGGACGTCTCAGTTTCCCTAAAGATAAAGACAGTCTTGTAATTCACGCATACGGTTGCTTAATGATTTGTTATTCAAATATGAGGTTGTTTACCCGCTAGTCAACTTTATTATTGAAACAGATAAGGCGTTTTATTAATTGAACTTATTACTTAATCAAACAAAGCTGTTTTATTGTAAACGTTAAATAAAAATTTTAAAAAATTAAGCGGCGGCTCGACGTCATTGCCTCGGGTTTTTTCCCCATTTTAGCTCGGTCTGTCTCGGCAGACAGGTACCCCATCTGTCGAGAGCATCGCACAAAGCACGAACTCCGTAGCTCCAGCGATGAACCCAGGGATCTCCTGAAAAAATTGACAACATGGATCGAAATCGAACCCCGACCGTCTGAACACGAGGCAAACGGCTTGACCACTTCGCCACAGAGACCCCCTGTAAAAGTTATATAAATGGGATAACGTTGTTCGATCAACGATGTTATGAAATAGATAAGATATTATTCGTTAATCACATTTAACAAGTAGTAAAGCAATCCACATCGACAACCAGGGCTCGTTGCGTTGACCATTCTTGGCCATTGTTGTGGCAGAGCCTAGACAACCGGAGCTCGTGGCTCTGATCATCCCTAGCCATGGTTGTGGCAGAGCCTAGACAACCGGAGCTCGTGGCTCTGATCATCCCTAGCCATGGTTGTGGTATAGTCCAGACAATCAGGGCCCGTGGCGATAACCGTCCATGACCACGACTGATGACCGATTCTTGGCAACCAGATCTCGTGGCGATAACCGTCCATAATCACGGCTGATGACAGAGTCTCAGGCAACATGCATGGTGTCTCAGCCAGATATTGTTCGGTCGTTCCTCGGGACGAATCCATTATATATTATGTCTTTTCCAGCCCTTGATTTCCAGGAACAGGCGTAGCAGCTGTCGATTCCAGAGGTCATTGGGAAAGTTAGACCGTATAAACGAAGAAAGAGAAGCGGTGTCGATCCAGAGTTGAGGGAATACTCTATAGTTGTGAGCGTTGAAATACCTCAATGTTAAATACTTCAAAGATACAACGTTAGTTGCGCATGTGGAAGACCTCGAGCTACATCCGTTCTCCATTTAAGACCGTCCAGGTCTCGGAGCCGTGCCAAAGGATTTCATTCCACATGATCTATATAGGTGCAGTTTGGTTTCCATTGAGAGCTTCTACTGGAGACCAGACTCTGTGCAGAGAGTTGGTAGATGATGCCACAAAGGCAGATATCCCGAGTGACTTCCGGGCCACTACGTGCATCAGAAGTCAGTTTGCCGCTAAGGTAGATAAAGTCATTGATGGGTTTGATATGATTATCAATAACAGTGATCACGCCGCAGACGGACAATTGATACGACATTGAATTTTGGCCTTCGTTCCGAAAATGTGCAGTTCCATGTGAAGCTGACTGCTCCAATCGCTCCAGGAGACATGACGAGACCTGAGTGTCTGAACTTGGTATGAAGACGTCGGCTGCGGAATCGTGGTCAGTCAAACTCGTGTCCAACAGACACTTCCAGGTTGTGCGTTTCTAATTCTGCAAGGATCCAATCCATTGGACGGCAGAACAGCCACGGTGCAAGGACACATCACTGTCGTTCGCAAGACGATGTTCAGACGATGTTGAGATGATGTTCAGGCGATGTTGAGAATGTGTCAGTTAATCCTGGCCGATGTCAACTTTCACGCTGGTGCTGTGGTGAAGCTTTTTTATTTTCTATTAACTCCATCAATTTGTCAGGTACCCATATACATCTCAAGGTCTTCCACAGTGCATATCTGAACACTAAATCAACGGCGGTTCTGAAAACATAAGAAATGTAGAGGGAGTGATTGAATTCACTCTGTATTTCCCCGAGAATAAGGAATTAGAAAGATTGCATCGATGGCAGAGTGACAGGTAGTGACATCTGACCTTTGTGAGGGTTGATTTCTCTTCAGCAGATGTTGCAATCTGGAGAAAAGTACATGGACACAAACATTACAGAGGACAGACATAAATGCAATATGCCTGTAGCTGCTGAATTCTATTTTGGTCCCTTACATTTGTACATCTTAGTTATAGTCGACCTATACTTTGTCCCTTCCATTTGTACATCTTAGGCTTAGTCGACCTGTATTTGGTCCCTTCCATTTGTACATCTTAGGCTTAGTCGACCTGTATTTGGTCCCTTCCATTTGTACATCTTAGGCTTAGTCGACCTGTATTTGGTCCCTTCCATTTGTACATCTTGGGCTTAGTCGACCTGTACCTCTACAGGGGTGGATGCCTCTGTGCAGGTCTCAGCTCTGGCGTGAGCTGGATGTAGCCGAAATGAGGATTTCCTGTTGAGCTGCTTATTACTCCGGGGTGTTGAGACACGTTTCGCAAAACGTGGTTAACCGATGTGCGAGTCCATCTTAATTGAGTCAAGCACTAGAGAAAAGTAGATACGCAGCCTATTAGGCGCCATCTATGCTGCTTTTAACAAACTACCTAGCCGTGAACGGTGTTATGCCATGTCACACAAATAGTCGCCTCTTAGGACATGCTCTCTGTGGGGCATTGGTGCTATTCTTGTCTGTGTCATACACACAGACCGCGACAGACCACTCGTGACTCCCTTTGTACATGCAAATGCTAATTCCGTCGCGTTATGCAGCAGGAAAATGTCCGGCTGTCCAGAAAGTTGTAAATAATTGGTACATGGTTATACACAATGAATCTAATTCGCATGTCAACATTTCGGGAAGAAGGCCACCCATACCCGCGGCCCTGCAATCTTTCAACTTTTGCAGGACAGCCTGGAATTTGGCCATCGGCGGGGACGTGTTAGCTTATATCTGTGACATGAACAGCTGAGATGGAGTCACGGATTAGTCTAGTGAGGATGAAGCCAAGCCGTTTATTGATTTAATGCTTCTTTGTGTTTTACGATCCACCTCTCTGATATTTTCTCTTAAGAGTTGCAAATGGTATTGCCCAATTTAAATATTAGTTGAGTGTTACTGGTAGATTTGATGTCGGCAAGGTGTGGAGTAGTTGAATCTTAGAGACTTGATTGCGTGGTACGCTGACCTCATTTTGAATTGCTTCAGACCTTCTTTATCACCATCGGAAGTAGCACTACAATATTGTTCTCGGTCGGTCTTGGCAGCCACACTGAATTTTTTTTGGAGTGGCCTTCGTTACGTGAAGTCGTTTCTGAACCAAGCGACCTTCTTTGCATCAAGGATGAATAAAGTTGACGCTTTGAGCCAAGGTTTTCGTGAATCCATTCTTGGGCAAAATGCCTCCATTGAGACATCGTGCACCTCTTGGGCTACTATAAACAAGGCGGGTTCAACTTCGTCTGGAAGTCTCCAGTGCTCTAAATTTGTTTTGTTTGGATATGGAGTACTGAGTTGGTTGGGGTTTGCTCGTACACACTCCGTTTGTCACCAGTTCCTGTTTTTTAAATCTGTACGTGATCGCTATCCTGGAGACAAGCAGACAGTGATTCGCGTGGCAGGGACTCGGCGTCCCAGTGCACCATATATGCCCTTATTAGGTCGTGATTTCTGGAGAGAATGTAGTCTAATGTTTATTGTGTCTTGTGGTCATTTGAATAAAAAGTAAATTCATCATCATCATGTAGCTTGTCCTTTGCAGAAAGTCGCTCTCACAACAGCCGATCTGTAAGACTCGATCTCTGGCCAGATCTCTCACTTATTCTCTGTCACTTTCAGGACCTCCGTGGTGTCTTGTGTCCATCTTCCCCTCAGTCTGCCTCTGCTTTCCAGGCACCATGACCCCCCCCCCCCCCCCCCAGCCCCCGTCCGACAATATTATTTTCTCTAGGCCAATATAACGTTCGATATTTCAGTTGCCTAGACAACATATTGTTTACAAGCCAATTCTCCTCGAAATCCAATTATTTTAGAATATTTGCTTTTGTCCATGGTACTTTGAGCACTTTCCTGTAGCATTTTAGTTCATAAGACGCAGTCTTTTTTTTGAGTGTTTGTGTATAAAAAGTATGCAGGTGGATATTGTTCAGTTGAAACCATGTGACGGCAATCCTGAGATCAAATGAGCAGCAGACAAAGAACAATCTAGCTGAGCTATCATGGGGTGGTGACGTTTCCAACTGGGCCCAGAATCGTCCCGAAGCCACTCCTGTCGGGTCCAGGGGATGTAAATAACTGAACTAACTTGACGAGCTCATCGAGGAATGAAACGGTTTGTAAATATAGCGTTGAGCTTGGAGGATATATCGTCCTGATGATCTGGCTGGGAATTATCAGTAGGAGCACAGACAACTACGATGGGGATGTTTCTAAGTCTGTAACGTAATCTAGCGTATATTAGTCTGTCAGAGATGAGATGGCAGATTGTGAGGATCTTCTTGAACAAGGAACGCAGCACAAGGTCGACCCTATTGTAATTTCCCGCCGGAGTAAAGGAAGAGGCATCTACAGCCGAGAGATTACCGTCTCCTGAGATTGTTGCCTTGGTGATAAAGAGATTATTATGTTGCTGAGCCCAGGACGTGGACCAGTAACGTCAGGTGACCCGTGTTACTCCTGCTGAGTACATTCCATTTTGCTAATAGTATTGTCTTCCTGTGGCTGGAGATGCGCACAGTCTTCAGGTGGTCGGTAGGGCGCCACCTCCAATAATAAGGGGCGATAAGCTAATTGTCATTCTCATATGTAAAGGTACTTGGTGACTGCGTCCATCGTATTTGGGAAGTACTTTAACACAGACGCTATGTTGTTGTTCCATTTTAGTGGTCATCTGGGTTAGGGCCACTCGGCACACAGCTGTCTTGGAATGGGGGAAGGACGCAGTACTTGGGTTGGTGATCAGAATAAGTCTGAACGTCCCGTAATTGTCCAAACAAGAGCCATTGACAGTGAATTCGTATGTTTATTCGGCACATGTAAATCAGAAGACGTCACTGCTGCCCAAGCGCCCACACCTGTACTCCTGTTTCGAGGAATATTGAGCTGCTCATAGCTTTGCTGTCTTACCTACAGGATCGGACGATTTCCGTGGTCATAATCTCCAAAACAGTCGACTGTTTTACAGCCAGGATTGGCTGAAACCTTCATTATGTTTAGCCTGCAAGCCAAAGCAGTTGTCCAGGATGTGCACTACCAGACTCTAGGAGCCAATAATGAGAGCTAGGAAGTTGTGGGGAACAGTCTTCAGTGCCAAAATGTGATTGCCGCATTTGTGACTGACCCTGGCAGAAAGGTGCTGTCCTTACAAACGTACCCGAACAGTTAAATAGATAACGGCGTGGATAAGTTTGTAAACCTTGTTTTTCACATAGGTAGGACTGTATGCCTCAATCATATTAAACAATAAAATAGATAAGGCTCTTTTGTAGAAAAATATTTTATTACATTAAACAAGGCTGTTAATAATTTGGTGGAATTAATGTATACCCTAAATACGCTGTGTATAAAAATAGTAAAGATAGCTCAAACAATGTCTTTTCCGGTGGGGACATGTCAGAGGCTTCATTTTATGTTTTTCTTGGGTGAAGTGACCAGTTCCCTTTCCTGCGGCTTTTGCTGAACTAATTTTAAGCCATTTTACAGCTGGGTAGACTATGCTTTCATTAGCCGCGAGACGAGTACTATATCCGCTTTGCTCAACGCTGTTGACATATTACGAGGTAGTTACAATATATTTCTCAAATACATAGAAAACATCGGTGTTAAATTGATTGATGTTTTTCATTTGCTGAATTTCGAGAAGGATTCGATATACGAAGATTGTTTGATGAAAAAGACGTGGACGCATTATCAAAATGCAAAACAGCAGTGTGGATTTTCTTTAAAAGGAAAAAAAAAAAAAAAGACAAAAAAAAAAGACAAAATCACGAACATTTGTGAGAACAGACTGTAGACTAGGAATCACAAGTAGACAAGGACAAAACATATAGATGAAAAAATCACTTTTGCAGAAAACTAACAATATTTAAAAAAAAGATGAAAGTACAGTAATGAGTTAGGGCATTAATGTGTTATGATGTTTCGACCCAAAAAGTACTTTATGAGTGACCAGACACACGAAAATCGTGCACATTAATACAGTGAACCACACAAACGACGTTCAATATTCAGCCTATAACGAATTCAAAATTAAAACCACAATCCTTTCTGCCCTCGAAGATTTGGTGTGTTTCAACCGTAAGTCATGAGCTGTAGTAACTTAAAAACAGCACAACTATTATTCACAAGAAAGGGGATAAATAAAAATAGATTTTTTTAATGTTCTGAATAATATTAGATTAAATTACAATATAAAGGGAAGACAAAACATAAACAAATCGCACGTAAAATGTAGATACCATACAGCAAACAGATGACAAAAGAAACGTTAAAGATACAGGTCGACTTTGCTGAATGGAGTCCGATGACCGGAAATAAAGAGTTCCACAGACGGTGAAAATCGATGAAATCTTTTCTGTAGTAAAAAAATAAAGATCTGACTTAGTATTGAAAGTATTTGTTGGAATTTGGTACTCTAGAATTAAAAGTGCTATTGAAGGATATTTTTCGCTCGTACTTAATGATTTCTACAGAATTTTCGCCCACGTGTTCCACCAATCAGTGACGATTAGCTATCACTGACGTCAGCAGTGTCGAAAACATGTCACTAGAATATTTTGATTTCTCCTGGTCTCCCAATTTCAGGCGAGACAACCATCTTACAGGCAAACATCAGCTCTACTGAACGTGATTACACATTTAGTGTATGTTTTTACGTATATAGTGTAAAGCTGAAATTTGAATAAATCAGATAGATTTGGAATTTCTCGGCGGTACCCAGATTCTACTCCTGTTACGTAATGATTTGTCAGAACTACCAATTTGAATACCTTCGAGGGTTCCTCGATTGTTATTCCGTTTTAGTGTCGGCGGGAAAATGGAACTAGAATGACATTTTCTCAGGAGCTGTAGTCCCTGTGTGAACAAAACGGAAGCTATTGAGCTAGCAATAAGGTTTGTGTAAATAATGATTCAATTTAGATGATTCGGTAATGTCTATTTGAAAAGAGAAGCCTGCAGATAAATAGAAAATTCTTGCTGCTACGTAGCTTGGCTACTCTGCATGCGAACACTGGATGACTGACGGATCGAGAATAAAGACATGTCTGATTCTGCAGCATTGGAATCGATCCAGGCCTCCTGCTTTGTATGTTACCCTGGATCTTGAAACTTCGGTATGAAATCCAGAACGTGAAAATTCTATGAAAATGCGATTGAAAATCACGTGTGAATGTTTCTTCATTAGAGTTAACAATTTGAAAAGTAAACTTTCATTTCTATGACGCATCTTTTCTCTGGCAATATCTTTTGTTTTAGAGCAAGTGCAGAATTTTCACCGGACACGGACTTTGAATTACAACGAGATTATATTTTAGAATGCCCTCTGTTTCTTTATTGTGTGTTTTTCTCTGTATACGTGTTTCTGTGTGTGTGTGTTTCTGTATGCTGAATGTTTACACAACTGACTACTCTTTGTTCAATAAAACTGAGTCTCAAGTCCATGGGATCAGCGAAAAGTTGACATCTAATTGTGAAAGTTTGTTTCTCATGCCGGCAGAAACAAATACAAATAACAAACAAAAATGTGCACATTTTTGCACTCAACAGACACGAAACATAAATATAGGAAATACAGCACACTAGAAAGAGAGACAAAGCTGGATGATCACACTACTAAGCCAATTATCTATTTTGTTTTTACTTGTGTTCGACATTAATAAATGAGTTTATTTGATATAGTGATGCAATGCTAGCATCTGAACATTAGAATTTCAAATCTATATCTTTGTACGGAAGTGTCAGACGTCTCAAGCTGACTGCTGCTCTTGTTAGAGCCGTTGGTATGGACGTTTGATGACGTAAGATGAAGAATAAGAAGAAATATGTGAGCACAGCACTGGTCCTGCCGGAAATAGATGTGACCGTAAGCGTTGCTATTCTAGTATGTTGGAAACAGATGCAGAGAGGACATCAGATTCAAGTTAGTAGGATGTACTGAAGTGATCAAATAAAGCTTACTCTAGATGATGGTACTGCTAGACATTAATAATAAAACATGAAGCTGCATGAGCTTGTAGTAACTTAGAATGAGAACTGACACAATAAGTGGTGCCGGGAGAATGGCGCAGAAGAGCGTATAACCAAACAGTATCAGTTGACATATCCTTCAGACTTTGTTCAAAGAAAATGAGCACTTGTAGAAATACTTAGTCTATAGAGACTTCGGTGTTCTTAACAAGTAACTAGTAAATTAGTATATGATAATAATATCATAGTTTGTTTACTTTTTTGTACATTGACGGTTTTTACTTGATAACGTTGCAAGTAGTTTGTTTGTATGTCATTGCTTCCAGTACATCAGCACTTAGAACTTCTTTTGAAGTTCTATGTATCATCATTTGCCTCTTGTAGTTCTCCTCCGGTATATATATCTGAGCACGTTGCTCTTTCTGATCTATATTCGTTCTTCTTCTTCAAAAATTGTAAAGAAACGTAGTTTTCTCTACTATCTTTCAAAATGTATAAAGAAACTTAATTTGCTCTACTATCTTTCAAAACTTCTAATGAAAAGTAGTTTTCTCTACTATCTTTCAAAACTTCTAATGAAACTTAATTTGCTCTATTATCTTTTAAAACTTCTAATGAAACTTAATTTGCTCATTATGGGATACGTCCACTTTGAAAATGAGATACATGCTTCAGCATTTGTCGGTGAAACACAAATATGAACTGCACCAGGAAAAATATTATATACACGAGTCGATGCAGACATACGGATGCCATTGTACAAGAACACAGAAGACATGATTGGAATGGGCATTAGGAAATGGATACACAGATAGAGAGAAGGATTGATCAAGCGACCACTGTTGAGTCCATAACCAATAGAGGAACACTATCGAGGTAATGGCAGACTACCTGGGAGGTAACATCGCCTGTTGGCAGGGAATGCAGAGAATGGTGATAAGAGAAAGATGTCTTTGATGAATGATAATACTCTGGATAATGAGCGTGTCGTATATATCGATGGAGTGGTATAACTCGAGGGGGCTTCACTGCTACAGTGAGAGATAAGGTCGCTACCGAGCACAACAGTGCATACACGACAACAACTTCCCCACTGATAATGGGGGCAAATACAGTGATTAGGCCTGAGGTAGCTATCTAAGACCTCGTAAGTCAGGGTAGTCATCGTGTAGGTATCTTAATATTTGCATTGGAAGGTACATACTGGTTGAAAACTGATAGCATGAGTGTAACATACATAGAGGTCTCAACCCTACTGAGGCATGCCCTGATAATGCTAAGATTTGCAATAACAAAAGCTGACATTTAGACCACGAAGACGCCAATACTGAGTGGTCCGCCGGGGTCTTTGTGTATGACAAGGGCAAGAATAGCACCACTGTCCCACAGAGAGTATGTCGTAAGAGGCGACTAACTGTGTGACATGGCATAACACCGGCCATGGTTAAGTGATTTGTTTAGAGCAGCATAGATGACGCCTAACAGGCTGAGGGTCTACTTTGCTCTAGTGTTTGAGACTATTAAGATGAACTCGCACATCGGTTAACCACCATCCGTTAACGCTTGTCTCAACGATGTAGATTATTACGCTGCTCGAACCTAGCCTGCTAAGTAGGAAATCTTTCACCCGGCTACATCCAGTTCAGACCCGAGCTGGGACCTGCATAGGGGTATCTGCCCTTGTAGAAGTACAGGTCCACTAAGAACTAAGAAGACACCATTACTTGGGGCATATATATTTGACTATGGGTAACATTCTGAAATCGACCAATTGATGTATTTTGGATGGTGACAGGACAACAGACGAACTGACAAACCACAAACTACCCCATGTTGAAATCAGACGTTAGTTGAACAAGAGAGAGGGCCTGAAAGGAGGGAGCAAAACTGTTTTCAAACATACTTCACAAACCATCAGTTTTCAAAACAGTCACCATTTTCTAGACATACTGAGTGCCTGTGGCTCTGTCCTGGTCTATTTGGTATTCATTGTCTTTAACACAACACAATAAAAAAAAATAAAACATAACATGAAATCATTAATTAAGTGACACATTCATGATTTAACTGACGCAATCACTCAACCCATTTCAAAATTCAACGCTATTTCATTAATTTCTTCATTTCTTTTGGCGTTATCTGATTGGTGTTATCTGAGTGGTGTTATCTGATTGGTGTTATCTGATTGGTGTTATTGAAGAATTCGTGGTGACAATACAGGTTTATATGATGATCAGATGAATGGATAAATTTAGACTACAACAATTTAAAAAAAAAAATACAGCCACCCACAAGAACAAGAATGCATAGCTACAAATTAACTAAAGAGAGGTCCAGATTTGATATTAGAAAATATTTGTTTAGTCAGAAAATGGTGAATGCTTGGAATGCATTGCCACGGAGGTAGTGGAGGCTGGGACTGTTAATGCATTTATGAATACATTGGATGCGAATAGATTTTAGAGCAAGGTGATGTAATTGAACCTGGTTGTATACAGACTCTGCAGAGTCTTCCAAACCAGTATAAAGACGTTAAGTTAAGTTACGTAAAGTTATTTGATTGGTGTTATCTGATTGGTGTTATCTGATTGGTATTATCGTCATGACGATGAAAACCCGAGAAGCTTATTTATAGTGACTGTGCTTCCTGACATGTTTGCAGTTTTTGATCTATTTGTTGTGTCCATAGCAGCCAAATATCATTTGATGTTGGACAGACTATTGAAAACAAATCCATGTCAAAATTGTCAGTAAGAATAAATTCAATCATTGAATTTTCAAGTTACAAAACGATTTTTTAAATCCCATTTATGAAGTACACAGCCATAAAAGAAGAGAATTATTGTAAACTTCTAAGCATGTCGCAGCACAGTCTATAGAGGGATATGCATGTAGCTAGCAACGTTTTCAAATGAAACGAATTTCTACAGAAATCACCGCTAAAGTACTTTGTTACATGTTGCCTACCAATGAGCAGGCTATAGTGCTAACCCTGTGATTTGCGTAGATCAACTTAAATGAAAAGTTGTGCTAATTTACTTACGTTCAAAATCTGCTAATGACAAAACAAACAGAAATCCAGGGAATTTCATATTCTGCCTTTATCGACATGATGCTAAGAAATAGTATGACATTTTTTGTACCGTGAGATATCAAAGTTACAACAAAGAGCACTGAATCCCAATATAATATAATGAGAATATCGATATTTTTCGAATAAAGTCAGCGACCTTAGCTTCATGAATAACACGGGAAATAAATATTGAAGACTGAATGCTAGAGCCCATGCAGACAAGAATGATTCATGATACACACGAATCTTAATAAGACAGAAATATGGAAAGTATACTCTATTATCAATCGATCAATCAATCAAACAATAAATCAATACACATGCTCTGCTGGATATGCTCTGGTGTTTGCTTAGGTGCTCCTCAATCACATGCGGCTGTGTCTATGAGACCCATTCTGTAGAGGTCCATTCTGAGTAGGAAGATGTTTGTTTTGTCTATATTGTGTCTGTATTATTTGTACTGGTCTCTCCATTCCGTCTTCATGGACCGTTTTATAAGTGTATTTTCTTCCGGCTTTTGCTAGCTCATTTGCCTTCTCGTTTTTAAGAAGCCCACAGTGGGCCGGAATCCGCTGGAAACAATCTGTCTTTTTGTGACATGATGTTATATTTTATTTCGTGTGAGAGTCTATCTTGTTTGGAGCTTGAGATGGCTTGGAGTACGCTCATTTAATCTGTTAGAATATACTCACTAATGTATTCCTCCGCGTCAATCAGCCATTCTCTATCATCTCAACCCGGCACCCCCCCCCCCTGGGCAATCTCCAATCTCTTCCCTCTTCAACTAGCCCATCTCTTTTCCAGCTCAACCTGTCCATCTGTTTCCCCCAAAACCACCAATCGCTATCCCTCCCCACACCTTTTCAATTAGTTCATTTCTGTCCCTCCCTCGCCCATCTTCTGGCTCATATTTCCTCCTCAACCTGCCAAATCTTCTCCCCTCATCCAATCTTTTCGATTCTCGTTGCCCCTGCTAATTATTACAGTGGAAATTAAAAAAAAAAATTCTTTGTTCAGGTCCCTCCGATCTCATTGCATCCCCCTCTTCACTATCCAGCCCATCTGTCTCGTCTCCCTTCCCTCCAGCCCATCTGTCTCGTCTCCCTTCCCTCCAGCCCATCTGTCTCGTCTCCCTTCCCTTCAGCCCATCTGTCTCGTCTCCCTTCCCTTCAGCCCATCTGTCTCGTCTCCCTTCCCTTCAGCCCATCTGTCTCGTCTCCTTTCCCTTCAGCCCATCTGTCTCGTCTCCCTTCCCTCCAGCCCATCTGTCTCGTCTCCCTTCCCTTCAGCCCATCTGTCTCGTCTCCCTTCCCTTCAACCCGTCCATTTCTTACTCCATCCTCATTCCGCTCATTTCTCATCAACCGCCGCCCCCCACTCACCCGACCTAAACAGCATATATCTCCACAATCGAATCATCAATTAATCGATTAGTCAATCAATCAATCAAAATCTTTGAGTTCCCGTTTTAGATAACCTGCTTTTCCTAACTTCAAAACATTAGTGACCATTAAAAGCCGAGTAGTTGGAACATGTTGAAACCGAAACTGTCTCTTTGCAGTGCAGGACAGGTCTTGTGACTCCGACTCAAATATTAAGCAACATAAAATCACCGAGAGCAACGAAAGAAACAATAACTTCGCTTGTTTGTGACTGCAGGGCAGGAATGGAAGCAGGCAGTACAGGACGTTCTTGCAAGACAAAGATCTAGATATACCACACAAAGATCTAGATAGACCACACAAAGATCTAGATAGACCACACACAGATCTAGGTAGACCACACAAAGATATAGGTAGACCACACAAAGATCTAGATAGACCACACAAAGATCTAGATAGACCACACAAAGATCTAGGTAGACCACACAGAGATCTAGATAGACCACACAAAGATCTAGATAGACCACACAAAGATCTAGATAGACCACACAAAGATCTAGGTAGACCACACAAAGATCTAGATAGACCCCACAAAGATCTAGATAGACCACACAGAGATCTAGGTAGACCACACAAAGATCTAGATAGACCACACAAAGATCTAGGTAGACCACACAACGATCTAGATATACCACACACAGATCTAAATGCAACACACAAAGAAATACATACACAATACATAGAACTAGATAGACCACACATGGATAGACCACACATAGATGCAGATGGGACACACATAGATCTAGATACAAGTGTAGACCACACATAGATCTAGATAGACAACACATATATCTAGATAGATTGCACATAGATCTAGAGACCACACCTCTAGATAGACCACACATAGATCTAGATAGACCGCACATAGATCTAGATACACCACACCAAAATAGACCACAGGTAGATAGACACATTGATAGACTATACAAAGAGAGACCACACATAGATATACCACACATAGATGAGCACACATAGTTAGACCATACACAGAAAGACCACACATTGATATACCACACATTGACAGACCACACATATATAGACCACACATACATAAACAGCACATAGAAAGGATACACATATTTCTAGATATAGCATACAATAATAAACCACACATAGATAGATCACACATAGATCTAGATAGACCACAAATAGATAAATCACACATAGATAGACCTTATTTAGATCCAGATAGACAACGTATAGATCTAGATAGACCACAAATAGATCTAGATAGACCCCACATAGATGTAGATAGACCCCACATAGATCTAGATAGACCACAAATAGATCTAGATTGACCCAACATAGATCTAGATAGACCCCATACAGATCTAGATAGACCACAAATAGATCTAGATAGACCACAAATAGATCTAGATGGACCCCACATAGATCTAGATAGATCACATAGTTCTTCTTCTTCTTCTTCTTCTTCATCTTCTTCTTCTTCATCGTGCGCAGTCAGACAGTAACCATTATTTTTTCGAAAAAATCAGCCGTCATCCTGAGGCTGTCGACACTGCCATAGAGCTTGTCTAGTGTTGCTACTGGTGATGGCCACATCTGCTCTCTCTGATCCTCGTATGTCGGGCAGTTTTGCAGCAAATGCTCAGCGGTCATTTTGCCGGTACCACACGGGCATTCGTCGGTGCCACCTATCTTCAATTTGTTGAATAGGTGGTACCTGAGTCTATTGTGGCCAGTGCGAAGTCTGAAGACCACGACCTGCTCCTTTCTGTTCAACTGGTAATAGGCATCGTTTTTGGTGTAGCCAGTATGTTCGGTTTCCCATTTGGTCATGTATCTAGCTCTAATAAGCCGTTTTGACTCTTCGTATGTCATACTAGTATCTGGTTGTGGTAGCTTTGCACCTTCTTTTGCCAGTCTGTCTGTCTCCTCGTTGCCTTGGATGTTGCAGTGAGATGGAACCCACTGCACCACTACTCTTTTTGGTGCGGCCTGCTGGCATAGTTGACAGAGTACTGCTCTTAATTCATTGTTTAGTATTTTTCTGGCTTTTCAGTGCTGTGACTACGGCCAGTGCATCTGTAAGCAGGACTATGTGGCTTTCATTTTTTTTACCTGTCACCATTTCTGCCACTGCCGCCCTCAGTGCCTCTGCCTCCGCTCTGAAATTGCTTGTGTATTTTCCAGTAGCGAGTGACAGTGTTATTTTTCTGCCATTTGGTAGGCTCAGGAATGCTCCCGCCCCTCCGTTCTGTGTTGTATTTGTTACGGAACCGTCGGTGTATGCATGGGTCCAGTCCATGCTTGGGTAGTTTTCCGTAATGAAACTCAGCGTAGTATCCCTCCTTTCTTTTTCAGACTGGCAGTTTTTTTTTCTAATACCTGGTATATTTTCTACCACCTCTGGAAATATATGCTGCCTCCAGGTAGGTTTTCGTACAGTAGGGATGGGCTTTGGTGTGGTTAGTGCGTTCATAGGGTCTTCGTGCATCTTTGCTTTGGCTATTTCTGCAAAGTTTCATCGCCTTAGCTTCCCATTTCCGAAATTGTTTAGTCTCTGGTGCATTGGATGGTCAGTCAGTCTTCTGAGTTTCTCTGATTGCAGCTGGGCTCTGCAGTCTCTTCTGTCGGCCATGGATTGCAGTTTTGTAATCTTTTCAAGTTCTACAATTGGCGTTGACTTCATGCCTCCTGTTATAACTCTCATGGCTTGGTTTTGGAGTTTGCTAACTTTATCGAAGTTCGCCTTTGCTGCTGTTGTCCATGCCGCAATGCCATACTCGAGAATTGGTCTCACTCTTCCAGTGTACAGTTTCTTTAGTATGCTTTCGTCTGCTCCCCAGCTTGGGCCAGCAAGTTTCCTCATAATTGCCATTCTTTCTCTGGCTCTCATTCGGTTTCTCTCGATCTGACTTTTCCATGTCATGCGCCGAACAAATGTGACTCCCAGATAGTTTGGGTTGTCGTTTGGCTGAAGGTATTTGCCGTTTAGACTTAATTTGGTGTTTTGGGGTTTGATTGATAGCGAGAATATTGTACATGTGGTTTTCTCCTCGTTTATTTTGACCAGCCATGAGCTCGCCTACTCTTCCAGCGATGTTAGGGCCTGCTGCATTCGATTTCTTGCTATGGTGAGATTCGTTTCAGAGGTCCACATAGCCAGATCGTCTGCAGACATTGAGCTATGAACTCTGCTTGGTATATTCTCTTTAATATCATTTATATACACCAGGAAGAGTGTGGGTGACAGTACTCCCCCTTGGGGTACTCCCTGCTCAAGTGTCACCTTTTTGCTCATCTGCCCTTGTACTTGGACTCTGGCCGTTCTGTTTTTGAGGTAGGGGTTGATCCACTTGTACATTTTCCCACAAACATCACTTCTTCTTAGCTTGACTCTAAGTCCATCTTTCCAGACTTTGTCAAATGCCTTTTCCAGGTCCACCCAGACCGCTACTGTGTGTTTCTGTTCCTGGTAGGCATCTTCTATTTCCTGGGCTATGAGAATGACCTGATCCTCTGTGGATCTGTGCTGTCTAAAGCCTGCTTGCTGGATCACATAGTTCTTCTTCTTCTTCTTCTGCGTACGCAGTCAGACAGTAACCATTATTTTTTCGAAAAAAGCGGCGGTCATCCTGAGGCTGTCGCCACTGCCATAGAGCTTGTCTTGCAGTTCCACTGGTAATGGCCACATCTGCTCTCTCTGATCCTCGTATGTCGGGCAGTTCTGCAGCAGATGTTCAGCGGTTATTTTACCAGTACCGCACGGGCATTCGTCGGTACACCCTATCTTCAATTTGTTGAATAGGTGGTACCTCAGTCTATTGTGGCCAGTGCGAAGTCTGAAGACAGCGACCTGCTCTCTTCGGTTCAACTGGTAATAGGCATCGTTTTTGGTGTAACCAGTATGTTCGGTTTCCCATTTGGTCATGTATCTGGCTTTGATAAGCCGTTTTAACTCTTCGTACGTCATACTGGTATCTGTTTGTGGTAGTCTTGCACCTTCTTTTGCCAGTCTGTCTCCCTCCTCGTTGCCTTCGATGTTGCAGTGTGATGGGACCTACTGTACCACTACCCTTTTTGGTGCGGACTGCTGGCACAGTTTGCAGAGTGCTGCTCTTAAGTCATTAAGCTCAGTGTTTTTCTGGCTTTTTAGCGCTGTGACTACGGCGAGAGCATCTGTCAGCAGGACTATATGGCTCTCATTTTCACTGTGTGTCACCATTTCTTCCACTGCCGCCCTCAGTGCCTCTGCCTCCGCTCTGAAATTGCTTGTGTACTTACCAGTAGCGAATGACAGTGTTATTTTTCTGCCATTTGGTAGGTTCAGGAATGCTCCTGCCCCTCCGTTCTGTGTTGTGTTTGTTACAGAGCCGTCGGTGTATGCATGGGTCCAGTCCATGCTTGGGTAGCTTTTCGTTATGAAGCTTAGGGTAGTATCTCTCCTTTCTTTTTCAGTCTGGCAGTTTTTGTTTGCAATACCTGGTATATGTTCTACCACCTCTGGAAATATATCCTGCCTCCAGGTAGGTTTTCGTACAGTAGTGATGGGTTTTGGTGTTGTTAGTGCGTTTATGGGATCTTCGTGCATCTTTGCTTTGGCTATTTCTGCAAAGTTTCTCCGCTTTAGTTTCCCATTTCCCAAATTGTTTAGTCTCTGGTGCATTGGATGGTCGGTCAGTCTTCGGAGTTTCTCTGACTGCAGCTGGGCTCTGCAGTCTCTTCTATCGGTCATGGATTTGCAGTTTTGTAATCTTTTCAAGTTCTACAATTGGCGTTGACTTCATGCCATCTGTTATAATTCTCATGGCTTGGTTTTGAAGTGTGTTAACTTTATCGAAGTTCGCCTTCGCTGCTGTTGTCCATGCCTCAATGCCATACTCGAGAACTGGTCTCACTCTTCCAGTGTACAGTTTCTTTAGTATGCTTTCGTCTGCTCCCCAGCTTGGGCCAGCAAGTTTCCTCATAATTGCCATTCTTTCTGTGGCTCTCATTCGGTTTCTCTCGATCTGACTTTTCCATGTCATGCGCCGAACAAATGTGACTCCCAGATAGTTTGGGTTGTCGTTTGGCTGAAGGTATTTTCCGTTTAGACTTAATTTGGTGTTTTGGGGTTTGATTGATAGCGAGAATATTGTACATGTGGTTTTCTCCTCGTTTATTTTGACCAGCCATGAGCTCGCCTACTCTTCCAGCGATGTTAGGGCCTGCTGCATTCGATTTCTTGCTATGGTGAGATTCGTTTCAGAGGTCCACATAGCCAGATCGTCTGCAAACATTGAGCTATGAACTCTGCTTGGTATATTCTCTTTAATATCATTTATATACACCAGGAAGAGTGTGGGTGACAGTACTCCCCCTTGGGGTACTCCCTGCTCAAGTGTCACCTTTTTGCTCATCTGCCCTTGTACTTGGACTCTGGCCGTTCTGTTTTTGAGGTAGGGGTTGATCCACTTGTACATTTTCCCACAAACATCACTTCTTCTTAGCTTGACTCTAAGTCCATCTTTCCAGACTTTGTCAAATGCCTTTTCCAGGTCCACCCAGACCGCTACTGTGTGTTTCTGTTCCTGGTAGGCATCTTCTATTTCCTTGGCTATGAGAATGACCTGATCCTCTGTGGATCTGTGCTGTCTAAAGCCTGCTTGCTGGATCACATAGTTCTTCTTCTTCTTCTTCTGCGTACGCAGTCAGACAGTAACCATTATTTTTTCGAAAAAAGCGGCGGTCATCCTGAGGCTGTCGCCACTGCCATAGAGCTTGTCTTGCAGTTCCACTGGTAATGGCCACATCTGCTCTCTCTGATCCTCGTATGTCGGGCAGTTCTGCAGCAGATGTTCAGCGGTTATTTTACCAGTACCGCACGGGCATTCGTCGGTACACCCTATCTTCAATTTGTTGAATAGGTGGTACCTCAGTCTATTGTGGCCAGTGCGAAGTCTGAAGACAACGACCTGCTCTCTTCGGTTCAACTGGTAATAGGCATCGTTTTTGGTGTAACCAGTATGTTCGGTTTCCCATTTGGTCATGTATCTGGCTTTGATAAGCCGTTTTAACTCTTCGTACGTCATACTGGTATCTGTTTGTGGTAGTCTTGCACCTTCTTTTGCCAGTCTGTCTCCCTCCTCGTTGCCTTCGATGTTGCAGTGTGATGGGACCTACTGTACCACTATCCTTTTTGGTGCGGACTGCTGGCACAGTTTGCAGAGTGCTGCTCTTAAGTCATTAAGCTCAGTGTTTTTCTGGCTTTTTAGCGCTGTGACTACGGCGAGAGCATCTGTCAGCAGGACTATATGGCTCTCATTTTCACTGTGTGTCACCATTTCTTCCACTGCCGCCCTCAGTGCCTCTGCCTCCGCTCTGAAATTGCTTGTGTACTTACCAGTAGCGAATGACAGTGTTATTTTTCTGCCATTTGGTAGGTTCAGGAATGCTCCTGCCCCTCCGTTCTGTGTTGTGTTTGTTACAGAGCCGTCGGTGTATGCATGGGTCCAGTCCATGCTTGGGTAGCTTTTCGCTATGAAGCTTAGGGTAGTATCTCTCCTTTCTTTTTCAGTCTGGCAGTTTTTGTTTGCAATACCTGGTATATGTTCTACCACCTCTGGAAATATATCCTGCCTCCAGGTAGGTTTTCGTACAGTAGTGATGGGTTTTGGTGTTGTTAGTGCGTTTATGGGATCTTCGTGCATCTTTGCTTTGGCTATTTCTGCAAAGTTTCTCCGCTTTAGTTTCCCATTTCCCAAATTGTTTAGTCTCTGGTGCATTGGATGGTCGGTCAGTCTTCGGAGTTTCTCTGACTGCAGCTGGGCTCTGCAGTCTCTTCTATCGGTTTTGGATTTGCAGTTTTGTAATCTTTTCAAGTTCTACAATTGGCGTTGACTTCATGCCACCTGTTATAATTCTCATGGCTTGGTTTTGAAGTGTGTTAACTTTATCGAAGTTCGCCTTCGCTGCTGTTGTCCATGCCTCAATGCCATACTCGAGAACTGGTCTCACTCTTCCAGTGTACAGTTTCTTTAGTATGCTTTCGTCTGCTCCCCAGCTTGGGCCAGCAAGTTTCCTCATAATTGCCATTCTTTCTCTGGCTCTCATTCGGTTTCTCTCGATCTGACTTTACCATGTCATGCGCCGAACAAATGTGACTCCCAGATAGTTTGGGTTGTCGTTTGGCTGAAGGTATTTGCCGTTTAGACTTAATTTGGTGTTTTGGGGTTTGATTGATAGCGAGAATATTGTACATGTGGTTTTCTCCTCGTTTATTTTGACCAGCCATGAGCTCGCCTACTCTTCCAGCGATGTTAGGGCCTGCTGCATTCGATTTCTTGCTATGGTGAGATTCGTTTCAGAGGTCCACATAGCCAGATCGTCTGCAAACATTGAGCTATGAACTCTGCTTGGTATATTCTCTATAATATCATTTATATATACCAGGAAGAGTGTGGGTGACAGTACTCCCCCTTGGGGTACTCCCTGCTCAAGTGTCACCTTTTTGCTCATCTGCCTTTGTACTTGGACTCTGGCCGTTCTGTTTTTGAGGTAGTGGTTGATCCACTTGTACATTTTCCCACAAACATCACTTCTTCTTAGCTTGACTTCAAGTCCATCTTTCCAGACTTTGTCAAATGCCCTTTCCAGGTCCACCCAGACCGCTACTGTGTGTTTCTGTTCCTGGTAGGCATCTTCTATTTCCTGGGCTATGAGAATGACCTGATCCTCTGTGGATCTGTGATGTCTAAAGCCTGCTTGCTGGATCACATAGTTCTATATAGACCACACTAAGATTTAGATAGACCCCACAAATATCTAGATAGACCCCACACAGATCTAGATGGAGCACACAAAGATCTAGACAGACCACCAAAAAAATCTAGATGAAGCACACACAAATATAGATAGAGCACACACAGATCTAGAAAAAGCCCACACAGATCTAGATAGACCCCACAAAGATCTAGATAGACCACACAAAGATCTAGATAGACCACAGAAAGATCTAAAAAAAAGCACACACAAAAATCTAGATGAAGCACACACAAATATAGATGGAGCACACAAAGATCTAGAAAAAGCACACACAGATCTAGATAAAAATAGAGGAAATGAGCAAGATGTAGAATGATGAGGCCGACATATTATCAGCAAATAATGGAACAGTATAATGCCCACACAGAAGGAATCTGCAGACAACAGAATAAAATAAGCATAACAGACTTCGACATGTAAGATTGCAGACATACTCATTTGCAACAGGAAAAAAAAAAAAACACACACACAAAAACACATACAAAATTTTAAGAAATAAAAATACATAGCAAAACAGAGAATCTATATTATTGTATACTAAAATAGATATAAACCGGTAGTAAAATATCATGTCGAAGAAAACTTTCTTCTTTTTTTTCTTCTTTTCTTTCTTGTTCTTCCTCATCAATGCATTCCAGCTTGGCATACCGAAATATTGCCACCTGTACTTTTTATGCTCTTCGATATGTTTGAACCATGTTTTTCTTCTTTTCGCTCCTGACAAAGTATAAGGACACAATTGTAGATTACCTCTTATTGATAGCCTGTGCCAAAAGACTGTAATAGAAGTAATATAATTTACTCATCTGTGATTAAGAGAAACGGTGAATCTGACATTGTGGATCCTATGTTTTCTGTTACATGGAACAATGAAATGGGGAATCTGACATTGTAGATCCCAATTTTTCTGTTACATGAAACAATGCAGTGGTGAATCTGACATTGTAGATCTCATGTTTTCTGTATCATGAAACAATGAAACGGCGAATCTGACGTTGCAGCTGATATGTTTTCTGTCACATGAACAAAAAACAGACAAGAAGAAATACAAATGAGCAATGGATGTCACGTATTAGATATTGCAGTCATGACTATGGTTTTAAGAGGCGGCGTTAGGATAATGCTTCTCGAACCTGGTCATTGTTTCACGATAGATACGTCATTCAGTAGCTATTCTTGAGCTTGAAGTGGGACAACAAACAGAGAAGGGTTTGCCGTTTCTAGGATCAGAACAAAGGAAATGAGAATTCACAATAGACATCAACATTAGAACAACATCAGTGAAGAGGTTTAGAAGAAGCCCACATGTTGACATGTCTGGCAGAATTCATGGACATAAGCGAAGAAACAAACTAGGGTGCCAGCATTAACAAAACATGATTAACTGGCAACTCCTCACCTAGTGTGGAAATATGCAGCTTTCTCCTAGTATAACAAACTTTGCTTACACAGCAGAGATGTAAAACAGGTGCTTTGTAGACCATCAATAGTGCATGTGAACAGGAATATCCCGTTCAAACTACTTCCGGTCTTCAGCGGAGGATTTCTGCCTCGCATATTATGTTTGGGACAAGAGTTGTCGCTGTTTGAAGCCTCCGGTAATGAGTTCATTTATCTATTGACGACCTTTTTTTTCGTGGCAGGTTACAGTAATTCTTCTCACATTCCGAGACGTAGATAGACCGGGGTCACCTGGCTGCAGTGCTATGCGAGGCTTCTAAATAAGCTAACCTCTACGGGGATTTGTGGTGTCCACCCCCACACGGTTGTCCAGATTGTTGGGACAGAGCTTGTTCCCAGAAGCCCAACAAGGAAGTGAGGTGGGGTTTTAATCAGTATGTTATCCTTGACCCCTGTGTTACTCTTCGTTCCAATGACACTGGAGAATACGCCGGTAGTGCGATTGAACTACACTCGATAACATCAAAACTTATTTGCAATTTGATTCTAATAATTCTGTGAAAACAATGTCAGATGGGAGCATTAGATTGTCATTGAACTTGATCGAAAAAATACATTTTATAACTGAGATCCAATGATATTCGTAGAATGGCGCATGTATGCCATTCACAGTATGGCGCATGTATGCCATTCGCAGAATTGCGCATGTATGTTATTTACAGAATGGCGCATGTATGTCATTTACAGAATGGCGCATGTATGTCATTCACAGAATGGCGCATGTATGTCATTCACAGAGTGGCCCATGCACACCTACTTTACCCAATTCTCTTAGGAGACTATTATTATTTTGAGAGCGAATATAATGACAGAACGCATTTGATGACAATGTGAACCGATATAAAACAATACAACAACAACAGTAACACAACACAGGTACATGGAGCACAATCAGGCAACATTAACTGTATCTGGAGACTAAAGCAAGCGAGTATAGATTTCTATACTATTCAGATGAGGCTACTAAAGTGAGAAGGTATAGATTTCTAGACTATTCAGATGAGGCTACTAAAGTGATAAGGTATAGATTTCTAGGCTATTTTCAGATTGACGAACCTACTAAAGAGAGAAAGTATATATTTCTAGACTATATTCAGATTGATGAACCTACTAAAGTAAGAAAGTATAGATTTCTAGACTATATTCAGATTGATAAACCTACTAAAGTGCGAAGGTATAAATTTCTAAACTCGTAAATTCAGATTTATTCTAAATAAAATTAAATACGTATAGACATGGATAGGCAAGTTGGGAACTTTAATAAATCTGCAAAGAAGCAAAACAAGGAGGCCAACAGAAATCTTTAAAATGGAACTGATCAAGAAGACAAACCGTACTGTTGATCAACAGTGACAGTGGTCATCACATGATCCACGAGAATGATGACTTCTCATAGTCTCAAGCGTGAAGGAAGCAGAATACAAATACCTACTCAAACATTTTATGTTGCAGAATAAAACCAAAACCATTGTAAACATTTTGTATGAACAAGACACTATATATATAAAATGGCAGGTATCGTGCCAGGTAAAAGAGGAAGGGGTAGACCAAGAAGACGATGGCACCAAGATATCCAGGAATGCCTTGGTATGACTGTGGCAGAGACTGGAGTTTTGGCAAGATAACGAGTTTCTTTCAGACAGACTGGTGAGAGCGACGTTCTATAAAGGACATGCTTCATGATGATGATGATATATATATATATATATACACACACAAGATGTATAATCGATAACCATGAACTGGAAACTGGTCGAGGGGACCCACCCACGCAACCAGTGTCTCTGCTAACCTAGTGGTCTGGGGGAAGCAGAGTAGTGCGACTGATAAGCAAACAAGGAACCTATAAGTGGTACAATGGAATGGATAAGGCGTAAGAAACAGGAAACCTGAACTGCAAAAATTTCTCAAGGAAAACGACAAAGACATCATTTGTAACCAGAAAACACATTTAAAAGAAACTCAAAAATTTTCTATAAAAAGATATGAATGTTCCCGTCAAGATAAGGAAAAAAGAGCCAAAGGAGAAAAAATAACACTGGTCAAAAACCCTACACCAGCAGTAGACACAAAAAGATCTGGACCAGATGAACTCGAGAACATCACAGTTAAGATCATCCTACACAGTGCAGACTCAATGATAACAAACTGGTATAGTCCACCAGCCACAGCTCTAGCAATACACAAAGTCAAAATCGAAGAGTCGAGAAATCTCATAGTGGGAGATTGTAACAGTCACTCCCCAAGCTGGGGCTACGAAACAATGGACCAGAGAGGCGAGGAGGTAGAAGATTGGATGATAAAAAATAAACCCATCCTAATAAATAGGCCAGACGATAGGCACACATATTACTCTAGAATATGGACAAAAATGAGTACTCCAGACCTTGAGATGGCAACGGACGACCTTCAACGGCTAATAGCAAGAACAGGCTACAGCAAACTGCATGAGAGCGACCATGTCCCAATAACATTAGAAATATGTGACATGGAACAAACAGAGATAACAGATATGCACCCAAGCTGGAATTTCAAAACAGCAAACTGGACTCTATTTAGAGAAAATGTAAATAAATTCTGTCAAAAAATATCCCATGCCAAAAATTTAGACAACAATGTCGCCATCATGATGGAGGCTATCATTCAGTCTGCAAAGAAATCAATCCCACGTGGAAAACGGAAAATAAACTGTAAACCCTACTGGAGTGATAGACTAGGGAAAATCCACAAAGAACTAAGCGAGGCAAGAGATACCATGGATAAAAATTCTTCACCAGAAAATATAGTGAAGCACAGTAAAATTAAAAAAAACACATTCATAGAGCAAAAGAACGCTGAGATCCAAAGAAGTTGGCATGAAAAGACTGAAAGCCTCAACATGGACAGGGAATACAAGTAAACTCTGGAACCTGACAAGAGCCTTAAATGAAGAAACCAGAGGGAGGCATCGGAAGACAGTCATTATGGAAAATTAGAAACATCATACAGGGAATATGGCAGCAAATATCCTGGCTGAATTTTTTAGAGAAGAGAGTACTACAACATTGACACGAGAACGCAAACTAGAAGTTAAAAAAGAGATAAAAGAGAACCTGTAGACACAGAATGCGGATCCCTGAATGAAGTCATCATTCAAAATGATAGAGTTAAACACTGCTATTCAGAAACTGAAAAATAAGAAAGCTCCAGGAAAAGATGGCATCACAAATAAAATGATTAAAAACCTAGATCAAGAGGCAAGAAGAAAACTCCTGAAAATCTTCAACTAATCATGGAGCACGGGTAAGATCCCAAACCAGTTACGGGAAGCTATCAGCATTCCCATAAAAAAAAGGACAAGACAAGCAAGGAAAGCTATAGGGCAATAAGTCTGATCAGCTGTGTTGGAAAAGTCATGAAAAAATGGTAAACGCAAGATAAACAAAACATACGGAAAAAAACCCATCTCCTACTCAACTCACAGTCAGCCTTTATGAAAAAAGGCAGCACAGAAGACCAACTAGTGTACCTAACCCAAGAAATACAAAATTCATTCCAGAGTAAAGAAGTAGTACTTGATGTTTTTGTGGATATATCACAAGATTGTGACAAGGTATGGAGAGAAGGACTCCTTAAACTATTAAGCAACAAAATAGAAGGGATAACGTTCAGCTGAATACGAAACTTCCTCCGATACAGAACAGCAAGAGTGAAATTAGATGGATCACTGAGCCATAGACTAACTCCAACAAGGCGCAATCTTGTCTGACACCTGTGGTTGTAGAGAACCTTTCCGAGAGTATGCCTCTGAGGCGTATTCTGGCACTGGTGTCTGTGTGCAACTTCTTTATCAAATTTAGTAGCGGGATAGGATTGCCAATGACCTGCATTGCTTTCCACGGAGATGATCTGTCCATCGAGTCAAATGCGGCATTTAAGTCCACGTAGGCAACGCAGGGGGGGGGGGGGGGGCAGCGAATGCACGGTGCAGCTCTGACAGGATGCGAAGCGCGAGGATGGCGTCCACCGTTGATCGACCTGGTGTCAATCCCGATTGTTGTGGGCGTCGTTTGGAGATCAGCAGTGATTTTAGCCGAGTTAACAGCACGTGTGTGAATACCTTACCTGGTACTGAGAGTAGTGTTATTGGCCTATAGTTGTCCTGGTACTGAGAGTAGTGTTATTGTCCTATAGTTGTCCTGGTACTGATGGTAGTGTTATTGGCCTATAGTTGTCCTGGTACTGAGAGTAGTGTTACTGGCCTATAGTTGTCCTGGTATTGAGAGTAGTGTTATTGGCCTATAGTTGTCCTGGTACTGAGAGTAGTGTTACTGGCCTATAGTTGTCCTGGTATTGAGAGTAATGTTATTGGCCTATAGTTGTTGCAATCCTTCCCTTTCCTTTGTATGGGACGACAATTATTCCAACACGCCATTCGGCTGGGACACGACCGGTCCTCCAGACCTGAAGGAAGAGATGATGAAAAGCAGAACTGATAGGGTCCAACGCATATTTCAGCAGTTCCGGCGGGATAAGGTCGGGTCCTGCAGCACGACCGTCTTTTAGTTTACGCATGGCTTCCTGGACTTCCTGCGGATCAGTGCAAGTGGCAGCGGATTCTTCGTCCAGGTCAAGGCAGGCCGTGGCTGGTGGTTGATTCAGGGCGTTTGTGTCCAAAAATGTGGAGAACTAATACCCAACCAACCTGCAGAAATAGAAATGCTTATCAACTATAAAGAGCCAAGGTGGAACATAAACAACATCGCTATAAGTACAGAGATCACAGGAATCAGAAGAAAAGATCAATACAGTGTCCACGAGCGGAAAACTTTAGCACAAGCAATGATTGAGGAGAAATATACTACACAGGTGTACACAGATGGTTCAGCAGAGGAAGCAGGTCGAAACGGGGAAGGAGACATATTCATAAGACACAAAAGTGGAAATATAACAGAAGAGGCCCTCCCAACAGGAAAGTCGTCCACAAACCTCAAAGCAGAATATATGGCCTTCCCGAGAGCACTGAAATACTTCAAACAGAAAGACAACAACGAAGAAAAATTGCTATATTCACAGACTGCATAGTAATATTAGAGGCAATACAAAAAACAAAAACAAAACAATGAACCACTGTTATCAGAGATCAGAGAAGAACTAGAAAATATCCAGAGATCCTCAATAATAGCGATTCAGTGGCTACCCTCCCATTGCGGAATCACAGGAAACGTGAGAGCTGACGATCTAGCAAAAGATGGCAGCAAAAAGGCACAATTTAATCATCAAGTACCATACAGAGGGATCAAAAACATGAGAAATCAGTATATACATCAATGGAGAGAGGACATGAACATAAGCAGTACACCTGACCCAATTTACCAACTCAGAAATAAACAAACTACTTTATTTCCCCTAGGAACTGGACACTGCAGACTACTAGAACGTCTATATGGACTGAAGATCTCACACACCGATGAGTGCCCATGTGGAATAGCAGGTCATCGCACGCAGTCGGGACAGGTTAAACAGCCGCCCTTCTGACCTGATGCACAGATGTGTAATAAGCGTAGCATAGAAGCATGGAGAAGAAGATACCAAAGAGAATCGGTGCGAGCACACATTCCTGCTTCACTATATTTGTTTGCTTCGGATGGGATACCATCTCCCCCTAGTGCTTTGCAATTTAAGAGGTAGCTGATAGCATTATCAAGCTCATCCAGAGTAGAGGGTCTGTCAAGTTCCTCCATAATGGGCAGGACCTGTAGCCCGCACAAGGCCTCATCAGTGACCACCGTTCCCGAGAGTAGAGCTCAGAGTTGTACACCACCAATCTGGCCGTCTGCTGGTCCCGGTCTATGGTTCTCTCACCTGTCATAGATTTCAGGGGGGGGGGGGGGAAGCAGCAGTAGGGCCCAGTGCCATCTTTATGCCTCTATGCATGCTCTGGATATTTCCCGTCTTTGCATTTAGCTGAATTTCTTTATAGTTTCTGACAGTATTCATTTGTGCATTGACTAATGGTTCGTTGATTGATTCCTCGGACCCTCCTGAGGGCAGGAAGCGTCCTCAGATTTGGGCCTTTTTTATAATTGATGAAAGCTTCTCGCTTGGCTTCAGTTACTGGTTCCATTCTTGCGAGATGTGCAGTCAACCAGACGTGATTGTTCATTCCTTCATGCCAAAAGTAGCTAATGCTTAATTATAGATGACACCTTTTATAACGTTCCACTTAACTGTGGCGTCACACTCAGATCCTCCCTGAAGAGCAAGATTCAGGTCAGACACAAACCTCTCCGTCTAGGAAGGAATCACAATCTGCGCAGTGTTGATGCGGGGATTCCCCATCTGTTTGGAGCGTCATATTGTGCGAAGCTGCAATCGTACCCTGCTACATACAAGATCATGGTAAGAGTTTCAGTATGGATTGTGATAGCTTCTAGTGGAGAGGACCATATTTAGAGCTGAACGTCTGGTGACAATCAAGTCGATTTGATGCCACCGTTGTGACCAGGATACTTTATGTTGCGGCCTGCCCTTGAAGAAAGTATTTGTGAAAACATAGGCCTTGTTGAGTGCACAACTCCAGCAACGTCTGAACATTGTCATTTATCCTGCCAATACCATGATGTCCAATATACAATAACGACGATTCAGTTGGCTGGGACACACTATAAAACACGAAGTCTTCTACTGAAGAGACAGGAGAAACGAGGAAGAGGGCGACCAAGCCTCGCATTATCTTCTCAGGCATGCAGATATATTAAAATACGAACCTATGCTGAAGTGAAGAAAACTGCAGAGGATTCGGTCAAATTGAAACATGTTCAGGCAACCTTGAAACTAGTCTTGGAACTGACCAACCAGAGGATAGGGTCAAATAGAGAGACATGCTCAAACAACTTTACAATCAGTCTTCAGACTTAGTAACCAGAGGATAGGATCAAATAGACAGACACAACTTAACTTAACTTAAGGTCTTTACACTGGTTTAGAAGACCCTGCAGAGTCTGTATACAAACAGTTACATTTACATCACCTTGCTCTAAAAGCTATGCGCATCCAGTTTATTCTTAAATGCATTTTCTGCCCCTGCCTCCACTACCTCCGCTGGCAATGCATTCCAAGCAGACACCACTCTCTGACTAAAAAAACATTTCCTAATATCTAATCTGGACCTTTCTTTAGTCAGCTTGTAGCTATGCCCTCGTGTTATTGTGGGTGGCTGTTTTTAAAAAAAACTTGTTATAGTCTAATTTATCCATTCCTCTGATCATCTTATAAACCTGAATTAGGTCACCACGAATTCTTCTCCCTTCGAGACACTATAGGCCGGTTTTTCTGAGTCGTTCCTCATAACTGTAATTCTGGAATCCCACTAACATCTTTGTCCCTCTTTTTTGTATTCTTTCTAGCATGTTTATATCCCCTCTATGATAAGGACTCCACACCTGTACCCAGTACTCCAATCTAGGTCTAACTAAAGCTTTATACAGTTTGACGATCACTTCCTTGCTCCTATGTTTAATATTTCTTTTTATCATACCTAACATTGCATTTGACTTTTTCACTGCTACCTTAACTTGCTCACTCACCTTTCCTGTATGATATATTATAACCCCTAGGTTCCTTTCCTTATCTATCTTTCTAATATTGTTTTCTCCCATTCTGTAATTATGTTCCATATTGGATCTACCCATGTGGATGACTACAGGTATTTACATTAAACTCCATTTGCCAGCTTACAGACCATTCTCGAATTTTATCTAAATCACTCATCAATATATCCACTTCCGCTTTAGATGAGACACTACTGCATAGTTTTGTGTCATCAGCAAATTTTGCAATCATGGATCTCATATCAATGTCAAAATCATTTATATATATCAAGGACAAAATTGGTCCCAAAACCGAGCCCTGTGGTACACCACTTTTCAGTTCACACCACTCAGAGTACTCCTTATTTATGCCCACCCACATGCTCAGATAACCTTACAATCAGTCTTCATACTTAGCAGCCAGAGGATAGGATCAAATAGAGAGACATGCTCAGATAACTTTACAATCAGACTTCAGACTTATCAACCAGAGGATAGGGTCAAATAGAGAGACATGTTCAGACAACTTTACAATCAGTCTTAGGACTTAGCAGCCAGATGATAGGATCAAATGAGGAGAGATGTTTATTAAACCTGGAACCCAGTTTCAGAACTCCTCATCCAAATGACGATAATGTAAAAAAAATGTGTGATGATTTGGAGATAGTCATGAAGAATCAACATTGATGTAGAAAGAAAAAAACTGATGGCTGGTGAAGAATCACGAGATGCTACACGAAACTAAGTTGAGGGCAGAAATGTTTTCTTCCCTGGACAGAGTAATTTAAAAAAACAATTATTTGGATTTCAACGGCTTCCTGTTCTAGCGGAGAAATATGCCTTTCTTACTCCGTTGAATCTTGTGAATGGCAAATACAAGGGTCATCTAAATCAAGATTATAATGACATCAATAAGGAAAAGTTCCTCACTGGGAGAAGTTTAATGTCGAAATTACATTTTTCTCTTCAGAATTACGCCCGATGACTTCATTTGGTTTCCTGTACGTCGTTTCGACTTTTTCTATAAATGGTTGATATGATTTGAGAGGGGCGCCCAACTCAGGAACAGTCCCTGGCTGAACAAACTTCAGTTACGCCACTGGGTAGAGATGGGCAATTTAACGGAGATTGAGGAATGAGATTACAGCTGACCTTTAGGGAAGGATACAGGCCTTGGAGATTAGATGTTTTCGAAGACTTTTAAACGTCACGTACAAAGATCGAGTTACAAATGAGGAAATAGGAGATAGAATTACAACAGCAATAGGGCCTTTTGAAGACCTCTTGGCAACTGTCAAAAGAAGGAAACTGCTTGGTACGGTCACCTATCAAGATCAAATGGTCTTGCAAATACGATCCTCCTCGGAAAGGTGCATGGCAGACGACGAAGAGGCAGTCCCAAAAAGAGGTGGGAGGACAACATAAAAGAATGCACCAATCTCCGACCAGAAGAGGCACAGGCAGCGGCCGCTGACAGAGAACGGTGGCGTAGGGTTAGGATGTCTTCATGTGTGCCTCAACGACCTCACCGATTACGGGATGACCTGACCTGACCTGAGGAATGAGGGGAAATGAACGGGTTAAGGAGGGGGGGGGATGAGGCCGAGAAAGTTAGATTGGAGAGGGGAATAGGAGTGCAATGGAGATTTGAGAAGTGCAGGAAAAGTGTTATTTAAATTAACAACTTTCATAAATATCAACAGCACTTTCATAATTATTAACAGCACTTTCATAAATATCAACAGCACTTTTCATAAATATCAACAGCACTTTCATAAATATCAACGGCACTTTCATAAATATCAACAGCACTTTCATAAATATCAACAGCACTTTCATAAAAATCAACAGCAGCGCTTAAGAAAAGACATGCTTGAGTAGGGGAGTGGATGGGAATAGCACTAAAAATTAGTAGTGTCGAGCTTTCCTAAACGCAAGTTAAAGGTTCCAGAAGCAGTATTGAGCCTAGGCTTCAACAAATGAAGCAGAGGGGGAAGCTATGTTAAGTTAAGAGTGCATTTGTATACACGAGCAGTGTTCTAAAAGTGTCTGACATAAGCATGGGTGTTGTCCTGCGGCTGGAGGGTATAGGGGACCTTCATGTTTATGCGTGAAATCTGTTCCAACTCGCGGATGGTGTCAGTAGCTGGCGGTCAGAATTTCAGTGTTGAGTGTAGAGAGTACCCGTCAGTAGCTGGCGGTCAGTATTTCAGTGTTGAGTGTAGAGAGCACCCATTGGAGTTTCACTCACCACAAAATTACAAAAAGAATTGAGCAGGGGTGTCGCATAAAACTTTTATAAAAGCAGGTGATACCAAAGTGGAAACAATTCGAAAGATTCAACAGGCGTTCAGTGACGATGCCACAAGCATCACACACATAAAGGAGGGGTATACTCGTTTCAAAGATGGCCGCACATCGTTGGAGAGCGAATCACTTTCCTGTAGACCCTAAACTTGCCGACGTGATGAAGTCATTGACAAAGTACGGATCTTGTTCATATGCAACTGTCGTGTGACTATCCGAGAGTACTACCTGGAGGTCATCCATCGCCTTCCTGGTGATGTTTGACGTAAACAACCGGATGTGTGGGCAACAAGAACTTGGCAGATCCCTCATTACAACACACCCGCTCATTTTTCGCATCTGATTCAGACTTTCTTGGCCAATCACAACCTTCATCTGGTTAGCCAGGCTCCCTGTTCTCCCAACATGACTGCTTGCCATTTTTGACTGTTCTCCAACGTGAAAATGTACCCGATTTGAGTCACGAGAAGCCATTATATGGAATGCGGACCCAGCTGTGCTGCATCCCCAAAGAGGCCTTCCTGAAATACTTCGAACAATGGTGAGGCCAATGGGAGGAGTGTGTAGAGTATCATGGAGAGTACTTTGAAGGGGATTATGGTTTCAGACCACCAGATGAATAATTTTATTTTTCTTAGCAAAGGTAGGAAACGTTTTAAACACACCTCGTATATATATATATATATTTATATCATACAATGTAGGAAAGGAGTAAACTATTCCAAACTATTCTTTCTCCCTGGAGTTAATTAAATAGTTCTTACATTCAGTACAGATATTCACGTTAAGTGGAATCAAATTGTTATATATTCTAAAAATACACTATTCACATGACATCTAAAAAGAAACAACATGTGTGGTTTTAGCAGAATGTACAGAGCGCTTAAAAATTGTAATTTGATGTAAAAGAGATTAATGTGCACTTATTTCCATATTCTCGACTGCATCCGTCCTCAGATGGGAAAGTGATCAATGGCTCTCCGGATGGTTGTGTGTCTAGTATCGTTTACAAACTATATTGGTCGAGATTATTTCAACGATTACTTTTTTTGGCGGATGTCAGCAAATTCGCATAATATTTTCAATTCATTTAATTCTTAACATTATTTTGTACATAAAACAGCTCTAAGTAAAGTAAGTAGCATGCCCTTTATAGAACGTCGCTTCTTACAACAGTCACCTATTTGGCTGTTATAAGTTTCTTGGCAAGTGTCCAGTATGGTAGATTGCTATTACTTTTTTGTACGCGGAGGAGCCATCGCCCGAGAAAAAAAACGCAGTGTCTGCCAAACTGGACACGGCGGGAAACTAACGTCGTGCATTGGGAATGTGAAAACCGAGGGAGTCTCACCACTAAGCCACGCAGCCTTCTGCGACTCCAAGACTTGAGGTAATCAGCTTGTTTGTTTTTAATTTGAGACAGTGTTAGACACAATGGTTCATCATTTCTGACGGTCTACTTAATTTTGGTCTCAGCTTCTCCTAGGGTGTGGTGTAACCACTCGTATCTTAACTGGTAGTCAGGTATCGTTTTACAGCTGGGTAGATCCTGTCCAATTGTCAAAATGGTTCTGTTATTCAAACACTACTATCAGCTCGATTTATGAGTGATTGACGATTGATTGATTGATGATTTAATATTCATTCGTGATTGATTCTCCTTTCCGCTCCAAACGAAGTATAAGGCTACCACTACAGCGAGTGTCTATAGGAAGTCTAAACAAATATTGGCAGTAATATTGATTTTTCATTATGAGGTTGTTAGCCTCATGCACAATCTCTTTTAGTCTTCTTAACATATTTGGAAGGCTACTAAGACGCTATTCTTTTCTATCCGGTACCATTCAACAGTCTTATCACAATGTCTACCGCTGGGGATGTGTTGTTAGCGAGTACTTAATGCTGTGTCTCAGGTATGTGGAGTGAGTGACCCGTTTCCTTCCTCGCTGTCCTGTACTTCATAACTGTAACTGACTCAGGTGCCAATTTATAGAACCGTGAACTGGGTCATGCCACGTATCCTGTCAGTTCTGCAGTGCGAGACAAGCGGCCAAAGCACTCTGCCACGCGGACTCACATTCACAATATAAATACATTTTCTGAAACTGCAAATTGGTGGGGTGTGGAGGGAAATCAGTTTTACAAATAAACTTTCAAGTTTTTACACTGTACTTGTAAAAATCTAAGAAGACAACGCTATAGTAAAACTTTAGATAACAATAAAACATGTTAGAAAAGTAAATTCAATCACTGGATTTATTTAGGAAAGGATGAAATAATGAACATTGCGTTTCAGAAAGAACACAACAGGTCAATCGTCGGTTTGTTAACACATACGATTGCAAGCGAATACAAAAATACCTCTACACATCGAAGGGGTAGAAGAGGGGAGACTAAGTGAAGTGAATTAAGAAAGCTTTAATAAAGAAAGTAGAGAAATGGTCTAGATGTTCTTATTACCTAGGTCATCTAGTCTGGATGACATTGGTTCAAATCCCGATAAAGAATATGGATGTATTTTATATTGGCGAAGAGGGTAGAGTTGGTACGGAGGCTGGGGGTGGGGGTGGAAGGGCGGGGTGGGTGGGGGGTGAGGGTTGAAATAAAAGCCTAATCTGCATATTACGTATTGACGATATTAGCAAGCGGTCTTTATTGTCCAGTCCTTTAGAAACAGTTACGTACCACTTTTAAGGCCAAACAGACTTTGTGACTGGTCTTTCTACCAAAACATGACTTAAACATGCGACAAGTTCACAATGAGGAGAAACAAGGTCCACAAAATACCAAGCATGAAACTGAATGGGCTGAACTTTACACACGGCATAGCAAAACCGTCGTGCAATCATACCGACATGCAAAGTAAACATTAAACTGTTCAGAGATGTACTGCGGCAACGCATCAGCATCGTCAAAAATGCGGCATCGCATTAACATGCCAAAAGCAAAGCACGGAATTGATCTTTAAATTGAGAAAATGAAAAAAAAAAAGCATTAAAATATGAGCTGACTGTATTTTTGAACATTTCAAAAAGAATATTCATAAATGAATTAGATACACACTCTAGCTTGTTATTATGTTTCCATGGTAACACGTGTAATCATTTGTCTTAGCGTATAACGAACAGCGACGGAAGTGCTGCACCGAATAGTTGAAGTCTCTTTGGCGGAATACAAGAAGATGCCAGAATCGCTTACTTGCAGCCTCGTTGTACAAATGAAGCCCCATTAATTAAATCAACAAATCAAGTCGTCCCGATAAAATAACTTTAATAACACTACAGAAATGAATTACCTGGAAGTTCTAGCCTGTTATTGCGTTTCAAATTGGCAACATTTATTTCAACTTGAAAATATAATATCCCAAATTGGCAACATGAAAACCCACATACTTCTTGATAGACAGACAAGAGAACTTCAAGATGAGGTCAAATATATTGACCTAGACACCACCTTATGTACACGTAGTGAACCTGAACTCGGATTGTGATACAGCAGCCTAGTCAATTAAGCGGGGACAGCAATAGCAGTGAACCTACTAAAAAGCCTCACATTTTTACTACAACCAGAAGAGAAGTGCACACAATACCTTTCTCAGTACGCTCAGGTATATATATATTTTTTTTTGGCGTTCGCCTTATTTCTCTAATCCCCAAGGCGGTGTGCGTTGCACTGCGTTTTTATTTTGCGCCTGTCGGCCCAGTGCATCCGACTTCAGCATGCATTTTATGAAAGGGTCTGTTTCCTTCTGCATTTTCTAAGGGTTTGCTTCCCCGGGGTAACGGCCGGTGCTGTGATGGGGATCGAACCCAGCACCTTCTGGTTGTGAGCCGTGTCACTTAACCACTAGGCCACGCCGTCCCCTCTGCTCAGGTATATAATAGTAGCCACCACACCCTTCTACCAGAGATTATTCATCAAGTGCGAATTATCCAGTAATAGTAACAACAATATCTAAAACAGCAGTAACAACTAATAGACCTCCGGAGATTGATGGAGCAGATGAAACCAGCTGCCATAGATACACATTTAATAACGACGAATTTAGAAACGTAACAACTCCACACTTCTGTACAATCGATCTGATTATTCTGATGACGTTGATTATTTTGATGACACTGATTATTTTGATGACACGATTATTTTGATGACACTGATTATTTTGATGACACGATTATTTTGATGACACTGATTATTATGATGACGTTGATTATTGTGATGACACTGATTATTCTGATGACACTGATTATTTTGATGACACTGGTTATTCTGATGACACTGATGGCGCTGATTATTCTGATTCCACTAATTATTATAATCACACTGATCACACTGATGACACTGATTATTTTGATGACACTGATTACTCCAATGACACTGATGGCGCTGATTATTCTGATCCCACTAATTATTATAATTACACTAATCACACTGATGGCGCTGATTATTCTGATCACACTGATTATTCTGATGACACGATTATTTTGATGACACGATTATTTTGATGACACGATTATTTTGATAGCACGATTATTTTGATGACACGATTATTTTGATGACACGATTATTTTGATGGCACTGATTATTTTGATGGCACTGATTATTCTGATGACACTGATGACACTGATTATGCTGATAACACTGATTATGCTAATGACACTGATGACACTGATTATTCTGATGACACTGATGGCACTGATTATTCTGATGCCACTAATTATTATAATCACACTGATGACACTGATTATTCTGATGACACTGATTATTCTGATGACACTGATTATTCTGATGACACTGATTATTCTGATGACACTGATGACACTACTTATTCTGATTATTCTGATAATTTTGATTATTCTAATCATTCTGGTTATTTTGATAACATTGATTATTCTGATCACATTGATTATTCTGATCACACATATTATTCTGATCACATTGATTATTCTGATCACATTGATTATTCTGATCACATTGATTATTCTGATCACACTGATTATTCTGATGACACTGATTATTCTGATCACACTGACTTCTTTTTACTCATATGATTATCATTGCACTGATTATTCGTATGACACTGACAAGTCAGGTCATTTCCATATATTTACTGATGTTGGTGTTCGTATTCCCGCCAGCACTTGGAAGTAGTTGTATGCTATTCACTATTTAATGCTATTATTTTCAAAGTATTTTTAATTTACTTTGTCACATATTTTAGACCTATGTGTTACTACCTACCGCCATACTGTCTCTGCATTTTTGTGGAGTATCGAAACCTGAAAGGGAAGCAGATCGTCTCTTTACTAAAGTGGGACACGTACACAACGCCCATAGTATTAAAAAAAAAGTCAAAGGAAAATAAATAAGAGTAGGAAATCACATATGCAGAAGAGGGTTTCTTTAAAACAATATCTGTCAAACCTGTACTCAATTTTAAGTAAAAAAATAATAATTCAAGAATTAAAAACAAACAAACAGAACACAGTCGTGTGTCACGAAGGGAGACACTCAATTATAAAAATCAGGTGAAAACAGACCTCGTGAAATGGCAGCTTAACCCAGCCACTGACACGCAATTCACCGCTACTCCTGTATGCCACCTTTAGACACATAACTTTGGAAGGTAGTGTGCTAAAGGTTACATACTCTTCAGTCAGCCAGAGTGAGTTAGATTCATTACCAGAGCATGGGGATTCTGAAAACTTCTACGATTTATTCTGAGTGCAGATAGAGAAACAATGTAACTTTCACTTGTGTAGTCTATGCTTATTGTGGTCCTAGAAACTCTGACTATAGAAGTCAGTTGAAGATTCCTAGCATAAATTGTCGGTTATCGGTGATCCATGATGATCTAGCCCACCCAGTAGTGGCAGAGAAAGTCGTGAAGACATTTCACGAACTGAAATCTTGTGATATTGATAGTCGTGGAAAAACTGTTCTCAAAATGTTGTGTGTATGAAGTTGCATTCGCACTTTACAGCGGACTGGTAAGTTATATGTCATTGTCATATATATATCTCCATCCTGATCCCTGGTATTGTTAACCCGGGTCTCCGCTTAGCTACGGGTCCCAACTTCATCGGACGCTGTCTTAGACCACAGAAGTCCAGTGCCTGGTAAGCACTTCTCCAGAGGCGTCTCTGATGTTGTTGTATTTATATTGTTTCGGACTTTATCGGACTGAAAAATAAAGACATCTTAGTGTGCAGGCTAGGTTGTTTGACCTCTGAGTTTAACATGCTAGGCCTTCCCGCGGTTGTTAAATCCGTATCGTCATGGTCAAGGCATTGGTATCGAAAAGCTTCTGCCACCTGACCCTATGTCTCTTTACCTGACACTTCTAGCGGATCGTATCAGTTGTTATTGTTCTTCATGTTGTTGTCCCACACTTGAGTTGTCCATTCATGACATATTGTCAATAGTAGCAGTATGTCCCGTGGTGTTCAGAGGAAGTTGGGTCTGGCTCTTCCTGGTTGTAGTGCAAGGCTTGGATTTTGGGCAAAATCTGCACTACAGGATTACATTGTAGATCCCCATTTCGTTGGTCAGACTGTTGTAGCACATCATGTCAGTAGAGCCGCGGAAACATGCGGATCTTCTTCAGCTAGTTGGCCATCGCAAGCACTGGTTACGACATTATCAGAGACGTTTCTGCCTTGATGATGTAACTTGCACTGTATTTGGATTACAGTGATAAAATAAAATGCACCGGTCATCAACCTCACCTTCTCGTCTCAAGCTGCCTTGGATCAGTGACAAGACTATTAGTCAACACGACTGGAGGTAACTGAGGTTTCAGGCATTCCTGCGATCTCACCGAAAAAAAACTAAACACTAGCAGAAAAATATATGTACAAGTACATCATCATCATCATGTGGCATGTCCTTTATAGAACGTCGCTCCCATCTCAGTCTGTCTGAAAGAAACTCTTTTCCTAGCCAAAATTCCAGCCTACGCCACAGTCATACCATTGCATTCGTGGATATCTTTGGGCCATCGTCTTCTTTGTCTACCCTTGTCTTTTTTGTCTGGCATGATACCTTCCATCACTGTTCTCTCAAGACCGCTGTGTCTCTTGATGTGACCAAAGTATTTAAATTTTCTAGCCAAAATGGAATTGATAAACCAGTTCTCTATGTTCATCTCTTGCCAAATTTCTATATTTGTCTTATTCTTTGTCCAGGGTATTCTGAGGATCTTTCTGTAACATTTTGACTCGAAGGATTCGATTCTTTGTCTGGAAGTTTTGGTAATCGTCCATGATTCACAGCCATAAGCTGCCATAGGAAAAACACAAGCTCTCAAGACTTTCCCTTTTTGTCGTTTTGTTTGTGCTCTGCTATAATTTTCCAAGGTTTTGTTCTGTGCAAGTAAAGAAAGTATTTATTTTTACTTTATAGGCTACACAAAGGCCTTCGATAGTCCAGCATGAAAAACTAATAACATTTCTGGAAATCATACGTTTGGATGTATAATGCAAAATCTCAGTAACTGAGAGCAGAATGTCACAGTAAGGTCTGACATAAGTTACTAATCGTGTATTCATGCACAACGAAGAGTGCGACAAGGATGCATACTGCCCCCTAGTCTGTTTAACACAGAGCACATTTTTCGACAAAAAGAGATAATACCAGAATTCGTTATCGGCGGGGTATCAATCAATTGTCAAATATGCAGAGAACACAGTTCTGTTGGCTGAAATATATTACGAGCGTCAGGTGATGTCCAGTTTTTGTTGGCTGAAAGTTAGCAAGAACGGCAGATATTGTTCAGTTCTGTTGCCTGAAAGTTAGCAAGAACGGCAGATGTTGTTCAGCTCTGTAGGCTGAAAGTTAGCAAGAACTGCAGATGTTGTTGAGTTCTGTGGGCTGAAAGTTAGCAAGAACGGCAGATATTGTTGAGTTCTGTAGGCTGAAAGTTAGCAGGAACGGCAGATGTTGTTGAGTTCTGTGGGCTGAAAGTTAGCAAGAACGGCAGATGTTGTTCAGCTCTGTGGACTGAAAGTTAGCAAGAACGGCAGATGTTATTCAGTTCTGTGGGCTGAAAGTTAGCAAGAACGGCAGATGTTGTTCAGTTCTGTGGGCTGAAAGTTAGCAAGAACGGCAGATGTTGTTCAGTTCTGTGGGCTGAAAGTTAGCAAGAACGGCAGATGTTGTTCAGTTCTGTGGGCTGAAAGTTAGCAAGAACGGCAGATGTTGTTCAGTTCTGTGGGCTGAAAGTTAGCAAGAACGGCAGATGTTGTTCAGTTCTGTAGGCTGAAAGTTAGCAAGAACGGCAGATGTTGTTGAGTTCTGTGGGCTGAAAGTTAGCAAGAACGGCAGGTGTTGGATACTAAAATAAAGAAGACATATCAAGTATATAGATTGGATATTAACACTTAGAAAACTAAAATGATGATTGAACGGAACAATGAACAAAGTGTAACAAGAGACCACAGTAACTCATCTTAATGATTGTTTTTTTTTGCATGACTTCTGAAATAGGACATTGTGTTTCTGACATGAAAAAGCGGCTTTTGACCTATCCAAATATTCGTTTTGATATGTGTTCAGTGACTGACGGGAAGGTCAGCCTGTTCTGAAACAACCAGATTAATATGCGCTGGTTGATGAAGACACAAATAAAACCAGTGAACATCCTTCGCACGTGAAAACATCTACATCGGGGGATTCTCGTATCGTGTCTATTAAAGAGTCTGAACATTAACGTTACATTACCGAGACGGGATTCAATGATCTAGTGAGAGATATCAAAAATTCAAAAATTACAACAGAGCATTTGGGCACTAGACTGCAGTAGATGATCCTTCTAGAAGAGAATGTGCATGTTTCTGTGTTTCGAACAAAAAATTGCTGCCATTTTTCAAAATGACAAGGTAGCATCATGGCTTGCGTTGATGTCAGCACTACAAATCGACTGACTACAAAGACGGCGATTGGAGACGGTTCATTGATTCCTCCAAGTTGAGCTCGAAAGCTGTGCTGCTCCATAATAGTAACGTTTTATCATTATTTCCCCGAGTTATATAATGCCCACGTGAAAGAAACCTTCAGCAAGATTAAAAAACTGTTATACACCATACATAATACACCATACATAATATACCATACAATGACTTCCTCACAATGTTCAAAAGGCGAAAGCTGAATTGATATGGCCCCGTCTCGATGTCCAATGGACTTGCAAGTATCGTACACCAGGGAATAGTACCAGGCAAGCGAACGCGAAGACATCCGAGAAAACGATAGGAAGACACCATACATTAATAGACTAACCTACAACGCGAGGAGGCACAGAAAGCAACCGCAGACAGAGAGGAGTGGCACGGGATTTTGTGGAGGTGTCAGCAGGGGTGCCCCAACAATCTCAAGAGGTCACGGGATGAACTGAGCTGATACACCATCAATTATGACAAGTGAAAGTAGGTCATTTGTGGTGACCTGACGGTAATTTTGATAAGAAAAAAGCATGGCTGCACAAAGTTTTGCTGTCTCCTCTCGCTCGCTCTCTCTCTCTCTCTCTCTCTCTCTCTCTCTCTCTCTCTCTCTCTGTCTCTGTCTCTGTATCGTGGATGTAAGACAACCGTGTCATGAATTCTCCTTACATGAAAAAAGAATATGCTCCCTCGACATTCAATTGACCGGAGAAAATGAATGTTCTTAATGAACCACTTGTAGAATTCAAGATTTAACTACCTCCTCTCCACATCAAACTTGAACGAGTAAACCGTCTGATGTCGGCATCCTCGCTTGGGATGGGCGGACGACTTACCAAATGTAGAAATGTGCCAGAAGCTATGAATCGAAACGAGGCAGAATTTGTGAACCTTCGTGAGACATTTCCGAGACTTATGCGAAAATTAAGAAATGTTGGATTTTTAGTTCAAGTTCCCCCAGATAAACATATTGATAGTATCTCACATGCGATGACAAGTTAACTTGAAATACGTTCCGTAACGTGGCTAAAGACCTTGAAGGAAGTAATAAGCCTGACAATTACCGGTAGCTTCTAGAAACTCTTGCAGCGATACGAGAGACTAGGTTGAAATATGACATTGAAATTGTAATTCTGCGTTCTTACCTGGTTGGTGGTACTGTAGATGTTGCTGCCAGTGACGAGAACGTGAAGCGGTATAATCGGTTTCACTTCTTATCTCGAGCAGAAAGTAATAAGAGAAATGGAATGTAGCAATGCTGATTTTTGTTTGATCCATATGAGAGATGGGAATCATAACAAGCGACAGGCAAGACGGTGTCGCTCTGAATGATTTCCTCTATGAGGATTATCATACGGTATGTATATGCAAATGTGTATAACCTTTTTAAATGCATATTTCTAAAAGGAAATTATCTGATGTTAATATGGCCACATACATATTGAGCAGCTCAAACAACATAAAGGGAACTTGGCCACCATCTTTTGTCAAATTTACTTAGCACAGTAGACTCAAAACCTTCTCTACACATAAAACAGTGGAGACCCAAACAATCAAGTCAAGTGCTTCTCATATCATTAAAATATAATAGCTGAAGATGGAAGATAAGGCGAAAGGTCGACTTCATCGCCGCGGGTATCCCTATATGGCTCCCTCTCTCTCCGCAGAACGGTATCCCCACCTGCCGAGAGCATCACACAAAGCTCCAACGATGAACCCAGGGATCTCCGGACAAATTGCCATCATGAACCGACCGTCGCAGCTAGAATTCGAACCTCAACCGTCTGAACACGAGGCAAACGGCTTCACCACTTCGCTTCAGAGATCCCCAATGGAAGATGCAAAATGGAAGTAAAACAAACGAATATGGGTGACTGCCTGTATGAGTCAGCCTAATAAATAACTTACAAATTGGATGACTGCCAGTATGAGTCAGCCTAATAAATAACTTACAAATTGGATGACTGCCAGTATGAGTCAGCCTAATAAATAACTTACAAATTGGATGACTGCCAGTATGAGTCAGCCTAATAAATAACTTACAAATTGGATGACTGCCAGTACGAGTCAGCCTAATAAATAACTTACAAATTGGATGACTGCCAGTACGAGTCAGCCTAATAAATAACTTACAAATTGGATGACTGCCAGTACGAGTCAGCCTAATAAATAACTTACAAATTGGATGACTGCCAGTATGAGTCAGCCTAATAAATAACTTACAAATTGGATGACTGCCAGTATGAGTCAGCCTAATAAATAACTTACAAATTGGATGACTGCCAGTACGAGTCAGCCTAATAAATAACTTACAAATTGGATGACTGCCAGTACGAGTCAGCCTAATAAATAACTTACAAATTGGATGACTGCCAGTACGAGTCAGCCTAATAAATAACTTACAAATTGGATGACTGCCAGTATGAGTCAGCCTAATAAATAACTTACAAATTGGATGACTGCCAGTACGAGTCAGCCTAATAAATAACTTACAAATTGGATGACTGCCAGTATGAGTCAGCCTAATAAATAACTTACAAAATGGTTAAAATTATCAGCTGTTTGTAGATGTGGATGTTCCTTATGGCGCAGAAACGTGGACTATGAACAAATAATTTGAGAAGATGACATACAGAATCATGGTGCGCGTTTCACGGAAAGAAAATACAAGTAATAAGCAAGTCTTTGAGAAATTAGGAATTGCTAAGAGAACTGCTAAACGAAATTAGTCACACAGTTAAGATATTTTAGTCACATCTATAGACAAAACACGTTGGCGAAAATAATACTGGAGGGGAAAGTTAGAGGGCAAAAGTGGCCGAGGAAAACATTGTAATACATGGGTTGATAACATCAAGAGATGATCAGGGAAAACCAGACAGAGTGTACCATCAGACAAGAGACAGGATGTTGAAGGTCCATTGGAGCCAGCCTATGATGGGGAAATGGCACGTAAACTGAGCTGATATATATATATATATATATATATATATATATATATATATATATATATATATACTGACGTACATACACATACTGACTCGAGTGCGTGCGTGCGCACTCACACGCGGACACACGCATGCACACGCACATACTATGAGGTTTTTCCTTCCATTAAAGAAAGAAATAAGAGATTCTCTAGTACTGCTCACAAAACGTTTATAGTGCGCCGATATAAACTTGACGCAAGTAGTATATACATCTTTCTGTTTAAAGATCGGTCGTTTCTTTACCGACAGACATAAGTCGATGCTGTATTTATATATACAGAATATGATATACCTTCAGAGGTCTCAGACCTGCGTTACATAAACACTGGCTAGTGTACTTGTTCTTATCGACCAATGCCTGAACGAAATAATCTGGTTTGTCTTTTTACGAAGGCAAGACATTAAAAGGGGAACAATTCACCAATGAGAAGCGAGATGTGGAATAGTGTCTGCCAAATAATTGACAATAACCCTTGTGTTGTAGGTAAGCGCTATTGCTGTTATGTGTCCGTTATGCTCTACGATTCCTGACGTCTGATAACATTTTCCTCCAACAGGACATGCTTTTCTTTTAAATCCTCAGTCCATCATCATTATCTAGCTGATCAGTTCCGCGACTGGCTGTAAGGTTGTCTGAGCATGTCTCTCCATTGAACCCTATCCTCTGTACCTCTTTTCATTTCAGCATAGGTTCGTACTTCACTATCTCTGCATGCTTGAGTGGTAAAGGGGAGTCATGGTCCTCCACTTTCTATTTGACACTGGATCTTGCTCTCTAGTATCTTCTGTAGAAGACTTTCATGTCTCATATTGTGACAATGCCAACTCAATCTTCATTTCTGTATCACTTTCAGTATTTACAGTACGTCTTTCTTCTAGCCATTGAATCTTTTTTCTGTCCAACTCACTCGCTCCATTCAACGCAACCACATTTTTTTTTCATAATGCTTTGCGAGAGTCCATGTTTCCGCCCCATAAAGTAGCATTGATCATACATGAGTAGTAATTATTGTTTTCTTCAGTTCTTCCCGATATTCTTTGAGGTAGACAATTTGCTTTTCTCCCAAGGAATTTTGTGTCAATACAATTCCTTTCCTAAATTCCGTCTCCTTGCGCGCATCTTCTGTGCTGGTATGCCCTAAATATGCAAACTTCTGCCCTTGTTCGATTATTTTTCAATTTATGATTATATTCACTTTCATATGTTGCTTGTCTATTTTCATATTCCTTGTTTTCAATGTGTTTATTTTTATGTTAAACTTTTTGGCTGGGCTGTTAATTTTTGTTCAAGCACCCTTTGGATCGGTGTTACTGATCCTTCTGCTATGGCTAGATCATCGACAAATTTGATGGCCTTAACTTTCATACATTCGACTGTGACATCACTATGTCAACTCAGAACGACTCGTTCCATCACCATCTCAGAATATGTGTAACTTGGTGAAAGCCAATAACCCTCGTCTTATCAATTAATATTCTTTATATTTTGTAAATGCCCAAACCTATCATTTTCTGATTCTGGAGTGGCTTTTGAAATCGATAGATGTCATTGATTTATATTAATTACAAACATTTTTTCAGACGTGCAGCTATGTTCTTCTGTTTTTTTCTTATCTCCCGTTTTCGTTATCCTACTCTTCTCCTCCTATACTTTATCTCCCTTTCTTCTTTATTTCTTATGTCCTCCCTCTAGTATATATATATTATTATTCTAACCAAAGATAATTTAAGTATTTCTTATGTCCTCCCTCTAGTATATATATATTATTATTCTAACCAAAGATAATTTAAGTATTTCTTATGTCCTCCCTCTAGTATATATATATTATTATTCTAACCAAAGATAATTTAAGTATTTCTTATGTCCTCCCTCTAGTATATATATATTATTATTCTAACCAAAGATAATTTAAGTATTTCTTATATCCTCCCTCTAGTATATATATATTATTATTCTAACCAAAGATAATTTAAGTATTTCTTATGTCCTCCCTCTAGAATATATATATTATTATTCTAACCAAAGATAATTTAAGTATTTCTTATGTCCTCCCTCTAGAATATATATATTATTATTCTAACCAAAGATAATTTAAGTATTTCTTATGTCAAGATTCCTCCATATTCCTTCTTCTTCCTGTTCTTAATCTTCTTTCCTTCTTTTTTTTCTACTTTTCCCTCTTCTTCCTAGTTTTCTTCATTCTTTCTACTGTGCCATTTGCCTATTCTTCACACGTTACCCGGAAAGTCAAAAACATCGAAGTAGAGCCTCATGCTATGGGTATCTATTTATCGTTTATCAAGAAATGGTACTGACTGTAGGCATGTGTACATTCTCTGCTACTCGCAAGTTGAACACAATTCTATTAGGAGTCTCCAAATAAATTGTAATGTCTCCAAGCAACTACATGTACAAAAATATCGAAGTTAAACAGAATGAAGAGTTAAAATGTGGGAAGTAATTTTACAGTAGATGGAAGGCTTAATTAAAAAGAGTAGACTAGATGTAATAAAACTTCCGCTTCGATTTACCATCTGTCAGTACAACTCGAACATCAGCTTGGTAACATAGCAACAACTGATAAACAGTTTATTTATACCAACTCTGTACTGCCAATCGCAAACCTGGCCCTTATCCAAGACGCAAGAGAGGAACATAACGAGTAAAATGAAATGTCTAATAACAGTAATTGGTATCAGCAGGAGAGATACAATGGCAAACGGTGACATTAGAAAATTGCCAGAAATACCTCTTACACTGAATACATTATAGGGCAGACAATAAGATGGTTCGGTTATCTCACGAAAATGCCACCTAAACAATTATGATTTTAAGCTTACACCACACGAAGATCTGGCTAGAGAAAGGCTGCGGGGCATATGTATAGAGCACATAACATAAACACCACAACAACACGGACTTAAACAGACGCAGCACACGTGGCACAAGCCAAGTCAATTTAATGAAATCACGCACCACTTAACGAGACAAATAGATGGTCAAGTCAGTCACTCGGTTAGTCAATCAGTCACATTGGTAATAAAATAGTATCAACCTGCTCTGTATCAATCTCCTCAGTATCAACCTGCTCTGTATCAAACTGCTCTGTAACAATCTCCTCAGTATCAACCTGCTCTGTATCAATCTCCTCTGTATCAATCTCGTCAGTATCAACCTGCTCTGTATCAACCTGCTCTGTATCAACCTCCTCAGTATCAACCTGCTCTGTATCAATCTCCTCAGTATCAACCTGCTCTGTATCAATATTCTCTGTATCAACATGCTCTTTATCAAGCTGCTATGTATCAATCTTCTCAGTATCAACCTGCCCCGTATCAATTTGCTCTGTATCAACCTGCTCTGTATCAATCTGCTCTGTATCAACCTGCTCTGTATCAACCTGCTCTGTATCCACATGCTCTGTATCAACCTGCTCTGTATCAATCTCCTCTGTATCAATCTCGTCAGTATCAACCTGCTCTGTATCAACCTGCTCTGTATCAACCTCCTCAGTATCAACCTGCTCTGTATCAATCTCCTCAGTATCAACCTGCTCTGTATCAATATTCTCTGTATCAACATGCTCTTTATCAAGCTGCTATGTATCAATCTTCTCAGTATCAACCTGCCCCGTATCAATTTGCTCTGTATCAACCTGCTCTGTATCAATCTGCTCTGTATCAACCTGCTCTGTATCAACTTGCTCTGTATCCACCTGCTCTGTATCAACCTGCTCTGTATCAACCTGCACTGTATCAACCTATTCTGTATCAACCTGCTCTGTATCAATCTGCTCTGTATCAACTTGATCTGTATCAACCTGTTCTGTATCAACCTGCTCTGTATCAACCTGTTTTGCATAAACGTCCTCAGTATCAACCTGTTCTGTATAAACCTGCCTGCTCTGTATCAACCTATTTTGTATCAACCTGCTCTGTATCAGCCTCTTTTGTATCAACGTGCTCTGTATCAGCCTCTTCTGTATCAACTTGCTCTGTATCAACCTGTTCTGTATCAACCTGCTCTGTATCAACCTGCCTGCTCTGTATCAACCTGCTCTGCATCAACCTGCTCTGTATTAACCTGCTCTGTATCAACCTGCTCTGTATCAACCTGCTCTGTGGTCGGTATGAAAATAGCCGTCTGTGTACCTATGTTGATTGGTAGGAAAGTAGTAGAGCTCACTGCAGCGGTATCAGATTCGACCCCCGCCCCCAATTATTAAAATGCTTCAGTCAACTCTGATGTAAATTTTGTCCTGCCTTACTGTTAGAGAACCAAATGCATTGAGGAAGGAAACTGCCCATTCACATCTCTTTGAAAAATATTATACACCGTCTTCCAGACATCAATCTGTCGTGTACAATTTGATTTTTTACGAATACTGTCTGGACATTTTTCACAGACACAATGTGGCAACCATTAACACTACACAATATTGCTTTCAAATTTGCTGATTGTAATTGTTCACATACGAAATTAAACTTGTGCACATAAGCCATCATTTCAGTTCGCATCATTATCTTATCATGGACATGTATACAAAGGCGGAAAATGTGTTTGCACAAACCTGGCAATACGTATGCAATTTCACCCAGCAGGGTGTTCCAAATGCGATTTCTTCGAATGTTGAATCAATTTTTTTCATCAAGACATAATGCCAGTTGCATTAATACTTTTCAGACCCCTGGATAGGGGACGGCGTGGCCTAGTGGTCAAGTGGCACGGCTCACGACCCGAAGGTGCTGGGTTCGATCCCCATAACAGCACCGGCCGTTACCCCGGGGAAGCAAACCCTTAGAAAATGCAGGAGGAAGCAGACCCTTACAAAAAATGCATGCTGAAGTCGGATGCACTGGGCTGACAGGCGCAAAATACAAACCACAGTGCAACGCACACGGCCTTGGGGATTAAAGAAATAAGGCGAACGCAAAAAAAAAAAAAAAAAAAAAAAAAGACCCCTGGATGATTGTTATTTAATAATTATCAATACATAAAATCAAACATAACAACTATAAAACCAATACATCAACATGAAATCAATGACAAAAAATTGTATTCTTTACTTTTGACAATTTTTCAAATTTCTTTCAAAAATGATCAACATCATTTTCCTTGCGCATATCAATGCCCTTGATGACTACCGCAGTGTTACAATGCCATTTTCCCAGCAGACTCTGTATTTTCTCCCAATGGCAACAGTTTTTTAAAATTTCTGTAGGTGAAATGATGTCATTACTTATGACCTCCTCGTCTGAAGAAAGTTCCCCAGTGATTTCTTTTCGCTCATCTCTATGCAGTTCTTTGAGTACTTCAAGGATCATCATCTTTTTGTGGTCTTCCACCTATTTCTCGCAACCTCATAGTCCACCAACAAACCTACGAACTTTCCAACCTCATAGTCCACCAACAAACCTACGAACTTTCCAACCTCATAGTCCACCAACAAACCTACGAACTTCCCAACCTCATAGTCCACCAACAAACCTACGAACTTTCCAACCTCATAGTCCACCAACAAACTTACGAACTTTCCAACCGCATAGTCCACCAACAAACCTACGAACTTTCCAACCTCATAGTCCACCAACAAACCTACGAACTTTCCAACCTCATAGTCCACCAACAAACCTACGAACTTTCCAAAGGACACACTATCATTCACCCCTACAGTAAACGATCAGGCTTGGTCTCAAAACCTATTACAAAGAACTATCCAAAATAACCTAAGATTCTCTGCACCACTCCCCTTAGCCCGCCCGTCCTCCCCCGCCGCTCCACCCCCGGAATCTCTCTCAATGAACGTCAAATGTGTCAATACATTTTGCGATATATTTCATTGATGTATACTATTAAAGTTCTTTGGTCAGGATTGCCCACGTGTAAATGTGCGATCGGAATTCATGGCAAACGTACGAATGCCAAGTCAACTTTGTTCGGAATTGTAGGACGAAAGCAGAGTGGTACGAATAAATAAGCGGGCGAATGCCGAGTTGTATGAGTAGACAAACGATCGAATGCCGAGTTGTACGAGTAGAGAGACGGTCGTATGTCGAGTTGTACGAGTTGGAAGGCGAACAAATGCCGAGTTGTACGAGTTGGAAAGCGAACAAATGCCGAGTTGAACGAGTAGAGAAATGGACAAATGCTGAGTTGTACGAGTAGAGAAATGGACAAATGCTGAGTTGTACGAGTAGAGAAATGGACAAATGCCGAGTTGTACGAGTAGAGAAATGGACAAATGCCGAGTTGTACGAGTAGAGAAATGGACAAATCCTGAGTTGTACGAGTAGAGAAATGGACAAATGCCGAGTTGTACGAGTAGAGAAATGGACAAATGCCGAGTTGTACGAGTAGAGAAATGGACAAATGCCGAGTTGTACGAGTAGAGAAATGGACAAATGCCGAGTTGTACGAGTAGAGAAATGGACAAATGCCGAGTTTTACGAGTAGAGAAATGGACAAATGTCGAGTTGTACGAGTAAAGAAATGGACAAATGCATAGTTGTACGAGTAAAGAAATGGACAAATGCCGAGTTGTACGAGTAGAGAAATGGACAAATGCCGAGTTGTACGAGTAGAGAAATGGACAAATGCCGAGTTGTACGAGTTGAGAAATGGACACATGCCGAGTTGTACGAGTAAAGAAATGGACAAATGCCGAGTTGTACGAGTAAAGAAATGGACAAATGCTTAGTTGTACGAGTAGAGAAATGGACAAATTCCGAGTTGTACGAGTAAAGAAATGGACAAATGCGGAGTTGTACGAGTAAAGAAATGGACAAATGCTGAGTTGTACGAGTAAAGAAATGGACAAATGCCGAGTTGTACGAGTAAAGAAATGGACAAATGCTGAGTTGTACGAGTAGAGAAGCGAACAAATGACGAGTTGTACGAGTAGAGAGGCGGGCGAATCCAAATTTTATGATTAGAGAAACGGACTAATGCTGAGTTGTACGGAGAAGCAGACGAAAGTCGAATTGCACGAGTCGAGAAGCAGACGAAAGTCGAATTGCACGAGTTGAGAAGCGGACGAAAGTCGAGTTGTCGTGGTTCGATTATATTGATACCCAAAAAAGTCATTCATAAATATAAGTGAGAATGATCAAGTGTTTGGTTATGCATATTCGTCTTTTTAGTATATATCTGAAAAGCATGGACACTGAACAGAAGATTGGAGAAGAGAATGTATGCATCTGAAACGTGTATACAGAGAAGAATTGGGCGTATCTTCATGAGAGAGAAAAGAAAATAAGGAAGTCTTGGAGAAATTAGGGATGCAAAGAGATTTGATGAACGACATCAAAGCCTAACAGTTGAGATATTTTGGTCTCATCAAAAAACCTAACATCTCGCTGACAACGATACTGGAAGTAAAGATAAAGGACATGCGTGCATGAGGTAAACAACGCTGAAAGTTGAAGGATAACATGAAAAGATTGACTTGGGAACGCCTGGCAGATTGTGCTATCGAGGTATGCGATAGATTCATTGCAGCCGACACCTGTTGAGATGGCACCGGAATTGAACTGAACATTCGGCATGGCACTTAATAATGATGAGAGAACGTATATCGTCACTCTCGTCTGAACTTTGCCAGATAAACGAAGACGGTGGCGGCATATCCAAGTTAAATGCTGATGGCTTTACAACTTGTTAGAAATTGAAAGTTCACCATGACGGATGGAGGTCCAAAAACTCTGGTTTGACAACTTGCCCAAACGGACGTCGATAAGAACAGCTTAAATCGATTGCATAACTCAATATTTACATTGACCAAGGGAAGCAGATGTTAGCTGTAAAGTGCTGAGAGGCACTCTCCTTCCACTGCTAATGATTGACAGGTTAAAAGCGCGTGCACTAAGTTAACGCGTCTTTACTAGTGATCTGGTGTCCACATCTGGACGCACTAGATGTAATAAGGGTTACTGGGAAGAAATTGATTCCAGAACGGCTAAACCAGGTACCATGTTGCAGTGATGCGATACACGGGGGTTGAGCCGGCATTTTGGGTGCTTAGTTTTTATACATTGTCTATTGTTTTGATTGTGCTGGGGTTCATAGCAAGAAACCACAGTCAAACGTTGTGGGAATATGTTGGCTAGGGTTGACAGTCTGGGGTTCATATCAAGAAACCAGCTCACGTCCTCGTCTGACAATCAAACGTTGTGGGAATATGTTGGTTAGGGCTGACAGTCTGGTGTTAACCAAGGACCGCTTGTTGGATATTACACTGCAATCGGTTAAACAGCAGTCTACAGATTGGATAGCTTTGAAATACGAGAGGGTTTCAAATGAAAACATTAAACATATTTTTTATGTAAATTTATTCTTAAGAAGAGAAACTATAATTTATCATTTTTCGATGTAGTCATAACTGCGCTCGATACAAGTCCCCAAGCGCCTATAAAGTGCAATGATTCTTGTAGACAAACATTATAATGGTCGGACGTGTAACCACTCATACACTAGCTGCTGGATCTTTTCATCGGACCTGAAAGTCTTTCCTCCTAATGCCTATTTTAGTTGTCTAAAGACATGAAAATAACATTGGGCTAGTTATGGTGAGTACAACGGATCCAGTAGACACTGAAAGGGCAGGTCCTTGATAGTTGCAACCGTTGCACAGGAAGTTTGTGATCGAGCCTTGTTATGTTGTACGGGCAATTTGTGGTTGAGCCTTATCATGTTGTACGGGCAGTATGTGATCGAGCATTGTCATGTTGCTAAAGGGAGTCTTGACTTCTTAAGTCCACACCGTTTGGATTTGAATGCGTGTCGAATATGATTCCTGAGATCTGTATAAGTGATACTGGTGACAGTGTTTCCCCTGGCTACATAGTGCTCTAAAATAACGGCTCGTTCATTCCAAAAGAGTGTCAGCATAACCTTCAGTGCATATTGCTGCGTGCCAAACTTCCTTCGGTTTCGGCGAGGAGGGATTGTTCCATTCCTTGTTCGCTTTCTACGTTTCAGGCTTGTGGTAGTGAACCCACGTTCTATCTCCAGTAGTTATTGTTAGGAAACCCTCAACACCGCCAAGTGGTACCCGCGTCACAAAAAGAGACCTCCGGGACGGCCCCCAACTCGCTGGCGAGATTCACTAGACAACGACAACATTCACGACCCCACAACAAACAAACTAATTTCCCACTGGAGGACACGCGCACGCGACAGAAACGACTGGAACCTAAGTTTGGACGCACTCAAGAATGACCACCCCTCGACGAAGAACGGTTCCAACTAAGAACTAAGAAACCACCACCTTCTTCTCCAAAGCGCTGTAAAAGTTCACGACAGGCATCAACGTTGTGTCTGTTTTAATTCTCGATTAAGTTGCCATGGCACCCACCTTACAGACACTTTGTGGTTCTGTAGCACATCATGAATGATGTGATGTGCTAGACCTTGGATGATGTCAAGATGTGCGGCAATTTCATTCTCAGTCAATCAGCGAATTGTCTTTACGATGCGGTAAACGGCTGCAATAGACTCTGGGGTCACTCACTACTCGGTGTGCCTGACAAGACATTCTTCACTGTTCTAAACCTTCATTCGCCAATGAATTTCTATGTTTTACCTCTTCGTTGCTCAAAACATGAAAAACAGAAGACTGCTCAAAACATGGAAAAACAGAACGCTGCTCTTCTTTGTTGCATGTCAATAGGGGCCCGGCCATCATTTTACTGCAAATATGTCATGTTCTTCTGCACCATGATGTCACATACAAGACACTCTTGACAACCCTAGCAACTATATTAACAATTTGCAATACAAAGTCATGGATTTTTCTAATTTCAATACCACTTTTAAGGTTTTTATTTGAATCCCCCTCGTAGATTGTGGGTAGAGCAGAGAGGAGCACATATGATGAAAATGCAGGATTATTTGAAACCGGAGGGCCACTGAAGCCACCAGTGTTCGAACCCTCCGCAACTTGACGAGAAAGACTGAACAACTATATGTTTGCAAGGAATGCATTGATTTTGTTTTCTTACAGAACAGAAATGATCAAAACTACCTTTCGTCGTGTCACAATAAAAACCAAACATCAGACATTGAAGACGATCTCAAAATGGTGCCTTCAGATATAAATATGAGAACGGAGAATATCATTCTCAAAATTCAAACCCATTTCGTCCATTAAGAATATCAAACAGTTTATGAGATATTTATGTTAGCGAACAGTATATTATGAGCACAAAGCAGTAGCATAGACCATATTTTATGAGCACTTTGAACAGTCGCTCCAACTATATGGAGCATTACGAGCACTTGTAGCGTTCATAACGACCAGTATATTATGAGCACGATGTAGTTGGAACGATCAGTATATTATGAGCACTTTGAACAGTCGTAACAACCAGTATACTATGAGCACTTGGAACAAGCCTAACAACTAGTATATTATGAGCACTTGGAACAGTCGTAACAACCAGTATATTATTAGCACTTGGAACAAGCCTAACAACTAGTATATTATGAGCACTTGGAGCAGTCGTAACAACCAGTATATTATTAGCACTTGGAACAAGCCTAACAACTAGTATATTATGAGCACTTGGAACAGTCGTAACAACCAGTATATTATTAGCACTTGGAACAAGCCTAACAACTAGTATATTATGAGCACTTGGAACAGTCGTAACAACCAGTATATTATTAGCACTTGGAACAAGCCTAACAACTAGTATATTATGAGCACTTGGAACAGTCGTAACAACCAGTATACTATGAGCACTTGGAACAAGCCTAACAACTAGTATATTATGAGCACTTGGAACAGTCGTAACAACCAGTATATTATTAGCACTTGGAACAAGCCTAACAACTAGTATATTATGAGCACTTTGAACAGTCGTAACAACCAGTATACTATGAGCACTTGGAACAAGCCTAACAACTAGTATATTATGAGCACTTGGAGCAGTCGTAACAACCAGTATACTATGAGCACTTGGAACAGTCGTAACAACCAGTATATTATGAGCACTTGGAACAAGCCTAACAACTAGTATACTATGAGCACTTGGAACAGTCGTAACAACCAGTATATTATGAGCACTTGGAACAGTCACAATTGACAAAAACAGAGCGAGATGAATAACGTTTCTGTTAGAGCTTGAACCTGACCAAGAATTGCAACTATTTCCAGCACATCATCATTAAATGTGTGAGTCTATTTTTGTTTGCATAATGGATGTATCCAAAGCACGAATAATATATTAGCAATAATAAATGCTCATAGGAGTGGGACCAGGGTTTCAAAGATTAGTACCATGTAACCTTCAAATCACGCTGTCAAAGACAATTTTAGAAGGTTGTGAATGGGACTCTCAAACTAATTATGTAAGGCGACTGTTATTTCAACCAGGCTACTAACTTTATGTAAAAGGGCCAGCTTAGAGTGAAATCAATCAATGGTTGGTTAAACCATTCAGCAAGCCAGCATTGCCAGCCAGACAGCCCATCAACTAACAATCAATCAATCAATCAATCAACCAATCAACCAATCAGCTAACCAATCAATCAATCAATCAGCTAACCAATCAATCAATCAGCTAATCAATCAACCAATCAACCAACCAATCAATCAACCAATCAATCAACCAATTTGTGTTCACTATGACGTGACGACATATGCTGGGCATGCTATTAACATCCGCCTTTTGAATCTGCGAAACTAAATTTTCAATGTTGTTTTGTGGTTGATTTCATGTCATTCATTCTTTACATTCATTCACCTATTGTTTCTGTTCCATTGACCGAATTTTATATTTCTGCTTCAGTTTTTGTGAGACGTTGCAGTCATATTGTTATAGTAATATCCGGTAGAGGCTGTCATATTGTTATAGTAACATCCGGTAGAAGCTGTCATACTGTTATATTAACATCCGGTAGAAGCTGTCATACTGTTATAATAACGTCCGGTAAAAGTTGTCATATTGTTGTTGTAACGTCCGATAGTAGCTGTCATATTGTTATATTAACATCCGGTAGAAGTTATGTTTAATATTTAGCATCCCGTAGAAGTTGGCATATTATTAAAGTAACATCCCGCATAAGTTGCATTTCGTTATTATAACATCTCACAGAAGCTGCCTTTCATTATAACATATATAAAGGAAGGCCAGTTCGCGTGACCACAGATACAAATGAAAGAAAGGTTACTTTATTACCAAAACATCTCCGTAAACACAAAAACCAATGGTTTTTTTAATATCCGTTTTCATATTTGTCGTTTAGAATAGTTTGTTATTCTCAATTGTAGTGTCCTTTGTCCCTGATCTAGGCTAGTCGCCCGTCCATCTCTGAGTTTCCGAGTAGAGTGGTACATGAAGGAGTACTGACTAACTGCTTCGGGGTGCAAAGAAGAGGTGAGCCAGGGAGGCCTGCTCTCACCTTTCATGTTCTTGTTGGCAATAGATTGGATAGTAAAGACATCAATCGAATGAAGAAAAAAAGTTAACAAACTTCAAAACCAAGCCATGAGAATTATAACAGGTGGCATGAAGTCAACGCCAATTGTAGAACTTGAAAAGATTACAAAACTGCAATCCATGACCGATAGAAGAGACTGCAGAGCCCAGCTGCAGTCAGAGAAACTCCGAAGACTGACGGACCATCCAATGTACCATAGACTAAACAATTTGGGAAATGGGAAACTGAAGCGGAGAAACTTTGCAGAAATAGCCAAAGCAAAGATGCACGAAGATCCCATAAACGCACTAACAACACCAAAACCCATCACTACTGTACGAAAACCTACTTGGAGGCAGGATATATTTCCAGAGGTGGTAGAAAATATACCAGGTATTGCAAACAAAAACTGCCAGAGTGAGAAAGAAAGGAGAGACACTACCCTAAGCTTCATAATGAAAAGCTACCCAAGCATGGACTGGACCCATGCATACACCGACGGTTCTGTAACAAACACTACACAGAACGGAGGGGCAGGAGTATTCCTGAACCTACCAAATGGCAGAAATATAACACTGTCATTCGCTACTGGTAAGTACACAAGCAATTTCAGAGCAGAGGCAGAGGCACTGAGGGCGGCAGTGGAAGAAATGGCAACACACAGTGAAAATGAGAGCCATATAGTCTTGCTGACAGATGCTCTCGAAGTAGTCACAGCGCTAAAAAGCCAGAAGAACACTGAGCTTAATGACTTAAGAGCAGCACTCTGCAAACTGTGCCAGCAGTCCGCACCAAAAAGGGTGGTGGTACAGTGGGTTCCGTCACACTGCAACATCCTAGGCAACGAGGAGGCAGACAGACTGGCAAAAGAAGGTGCAAGGCTACCACAAACAGATACCAGTATGACGTACGAAGAGTCAAAACGGCTTATCAAAGCCAGATACATGTCCAAATGGGAAACCGAACATACTGGTTACACCAAAAACGATGCCTATTACCAGTTGAACCGAGGAGAGCAGGTCGTTGTCTTCAGACTTCGCACTGGCCACAACAGACTGAGGTACCACCTATTCAACAAACTGAAGATAGGGTGTACCGACGAATGCCCGTGCGGTACTGGTAAAATGACCACTGAACATCTGCTGCAGAACTGCCCGACATACGAGGATCAGAGAGAGCAGATGTGGCCATTGCCAGTGGAACTGCAAGACAAGCTCTATGGCAGTGGCGAGAGTCTCAGGATGACCGCTGCTTTTTTCGAAAAAATAATGGTTACTGTCTGACTGTGTACGCAGAAGAAGAAGAAGAAGAATGAAGAAAAACTAGTATTCAGTGGACACTATTGTCACAATTGGAGGACCTGGACTACGCAGATGATCTGTTACTTTTGTCACACAGCCATAGTCAGATGCAAGAGAAACTCGATAAGCGAAAGAACAATCGGCCAAACTGGGACTGAATATCAACATGAAGAAAACCAAGCTCCTTAAACTCAACACTAACAACAAAGAACCAATCATGCTGGAGGGAGAGGAGTTGGAGGAAGTGGATACCTTGACCTATTTACCCAGCACAACAGACACATCAGGAGGTACAGATGTAAGGATCAGGACACATCAGGAGGTACAGATGTAAGGATCAGGACACATCAGGAGGTACAGATGTAAGGATCAGGACACATCAGGAGGTACAGATGTAAGGATCAGGACACATCAGGAGGTACAGATGTAAGGATCAGGACACATCAGGAGGTACAGATGTAAGGATCAGGACACATCAGGAGGTACAGATGTAAGGATCAGGACACATCAGGAGGTACAGATGGAGATCCTGAGATATCAAGATTGACACCAAAATTAGAATAATCAAGACAAGTGTCAAGTCGGTGTTGCTGTATGGAGCGGAGACAAGTGTCAAGTCGGTGTTGCTGTATGGAGCGGAGACAAGTGTCAAGTCGGTGTTGCTGTATGGAGCGGAGACAAGTGTCAAGTCGGTGTTGCTGTATGGAGCGGAGACAAGTGTCAAGTCGGTGTTGCTGTATGGAGCGGAGACAAGTGTCAAGTCGGTGTTGCTGTATGGAGCGGAGACATGGAGAACGACCAAGGTCATACAACAAAGACTCCAGTGCCTCATTAACAGATGCCTACGAAGGATAATGGGCATAAAGTGACAGGACATGGTGAGGGATGAAGACTGGCAGGACATTCAACCAGTTGACATTCATTGCATAATGCAGGCGGTGTATGGTGAGTGACAAAAGTGTGTCGAAGACAACAGTGTAGAACTGGACTCTCAAACGGGTTTGCACAATATTGTATTTCCTAATATCAATTTTGGAAATGGATTCGTACATCCGAATCCTCCATTGTGTTCATTACACAGTGGGAAATTTATTTCGTACGTTACTTTTCATCCTGCCCAACGTTCCACGTCATCCATTCTAGCCGGTCATCCAGTCATTGAAAGATGTAGGCCACTGAGACCTAGTCAACTATCGTCTTGTCGTCAATATTTCAAGCCTTGTCTCTACACAACCCGTTTTCATGCAGCTATCATGAGAGAAATCTATATGAAATCTACGCAAATCAGCATCCTTTTTAGTACACATCTGAAGGGGCAGCGAATTTCCAGGAAAAGAACAGAGGAGTCAAACGTGCAATGCTGCAGCCCTGCGGAACTACTAAAACCATCGTTTCTGATAAGTACTGGTCCTCTAATCCGGAAAAAAAGATGGCCAATGATAACCCCAGACCCATCAGCCCAGATCCCTACAGCGCCAGTATGACTGCTCAGGGAAGGGGGGGGGGAGGGGAACTTCCTTTCATCGACTTCTCAATCGTCCACTGGTCACTTTGTGATAAAACTACACGACTGGAATGTAAAACTGGTTGTCTACAGACTCTGCAGAGTCTTCTGAGGGTCGCTGTGGTCGAGAGGTCAGGCACTCGCCTTCCAAGTCGATAAACAGATACGGTGTGCGATTAAATCCTGCACGTTTTAAAGTTATCCCTGGTCTTATGTTAGGTGGAACTAAAGTGCCTGCATCCTGAGTTGCCTTCAGTCGTCTTGACTTGTCTTGCTATTGGTCCAATTTAGCTGGGTATCAGAGAGTGATGTCAATGACAAGTGCAGTATCTTCTTCACTATAATCCAAATACAGAGCAAGTTAAATCATCAAGGCAAAACCATCTGCAGATATCGCCATCATTGCTTGCAATGGGCAACTAATAAAGTATATACATGTATATAAACCATTTTTGGTTGATGCTAGGAGATTGCTATTGGGAGTGATGTTTGCTGGATTGACAGTACCTGACCGCAACGCCAACGTCTTTGAGATACTTATTGACAGCAAGAATAAACCGCATGCCCCGGCTAAACTGTTAATTAAAGATTGCAAAGTGGCCTCATCGTGAGTCACAGGGGCAGCATCGTAGCGAAAAGAAGGTCTCTTAGTAGGCCTTCCGTGGTGTTTTTTCTTTGCTCTTAGTCAGGCTAGGTTGTAAAGCGAACCATCAGGTCTGGTGCGAATGTAGACGTCTCTAGGAGCATTTCCGAAAGCATATTTCCAGAAGGACATCAAATAGAATACCAAATAGTATGGGGGCAAGGACACAGCCCTGTTTGACTCCAGTTTTGACGTCAAAACTAGCAGTTGTTACGCCATCCACTTTGCACGCTCGCTTTCATGCCCTCGTGGAATGAGATCAGTTGTTACGCCATCCACCTACACGCTCGCCTTCATGTATTCGTTGAAGGAGATCAGTTGTTACGCCATCCACCTACACGCTCGCCTTCATGCCCTCGTTGAAGGAGATCAGTTGTTTCGCCATCCACCTACACGCTCGCCTTTATGCACTAATGGAAAGAGATCAGTTGTTACGCCATCCACCTGCACGCTCGCCTTCATGCCTTCATGGAAGGAGATCAGTTGTTACGCCATCCACCTGCACGCTCGCCTTCATGCCCTCGTTGAAGGAGATGAGTAACTTTGGAAGGGAGCCTATCCTCTCCAGAATTTGGTAGAGTCCTGGTCTGCTGACTGAGAAATACGTTTGTGAGATCTGCAAACGCAGTGTAGAGAGGCCTCATCTGCTCTCATCATTTTTTCTGGAGCTGTCGAAGTGTGAAGATCATGTATGTTGTAGAACGCCCGGCCCTGAAACCGCATTGCGACTCAGCTAGTGCACGTTCTGCGAGTCTCTGCAACCTGTTTAGGATTACACGTGCAAAAGCTTTACTTGCGGTATTCAGGAGGGAGATGCTTCTGAAGTTATTGTAGTCCCCCTTGTCACCTTTATTCTTGTATAGCGACACTATCTTTGCCTCCCGCAAATCTTGGGGGATTTCCCCTTCCCCCCGAAAGCTGAGTAGATCATGAAGGCGAGGCAACTAAATGTTCTCATTTAGGACCTCTGCGGGGATGTTATCATTTCCTGGTGCTGTGCCACTAGATAGTCTAGTTAAAGCCTCGGAAAGTTCCATCACTGTAGGTTCGTCGTCTAGTTCTTACATTTGAAGGCGCTTTGGCATTCTCTAGCTCACGGCAGGAGTTGCCTGCTTCTTGTGGAATAAAGATCAGAGTAATATTATAGCCACCTTTCCAGTTTCTCCCTCTTGTCTGTGATGGGCCTGCCTTCTTTTAATTTTAGTGGGAATTTTTTGTTATGCGCGGTCCGAGAGCAACTTTGATGAGTCAATCTTTATTATGCGCGGTACGAGAGCAACTTTGATTGGGCAATCTTTGTTATGCGCAATCCGAGAGCAACTTTGATGGGGCAATCTTTTTTATGTGCAATCCGAGAGCAACTTTGATGGGGCAATCTTTGTTATGTGCAATCCGAGAGCAACTTTGGTAGGGCAATCTTTGTTATGCGCAATCCGAGAGCAACTTTGATGGGGCAATCTTTGTTATGCGCGGTACGAGAACAACTTTGATTGGGCAATCTTTGTTATGCGCAATCCGAGAGCAACTTTGATGGGGCAATCTTTGTTATGCGCAATCCGAGAACAACTTTGATGCCAGCATACATTTTCTTAGTGTTGCTGTGTTTTGTATTTCTTGGCAGAGGAAGGACCAGTATTCATTTCCACACCACCTACATTCTCGCTGCATTGCTGATTTTGCGCTCCGAATATTTTCTCTAGTGCCTTAAGAGGGTTTTTGTTTGAAGTCCAGTAGCACCTTTCTCTTTGTTTGAAGTCCAGTAGCACCTTTCTCTTTGTTTGAAGTCCAGTAGCACCTTTCTCTTTGTTTCAGTAAGTGGGATAACGGTTGCTGCATGTCCCTCCACCCAGTCGTTTTTTAAATAATTTCCTGACGCCAAAAGGGGAGACTGCACAGTCGTAAATATATGTTTTGAGGGGGATCCACGTGTCGTTTATGGAGGCTTCGCCTTCTGCCCTCTCTCCTAGACTGCCCTCTCTCCTAGACTGCCCTCTCTCCTAGACTGCCCTCTCTCCTAGACTGCCCTCTCTCCTAGACTGCCCTGTCTCCTAGACTGCCCGTCTCCTAGACTGCCATCTCTCCTAGACTGCTACATTCTTGCTTGAATACCAGAAAAACAATTAGAAGCGCCCTCTCTCTAGTCCAGAAAATAAACATCAGAATTGGAAGAATAGCGACTACTTTTGACATCCATTTCAAGGGGGCGTGGAGAAATATTAAACTGACTTTTCAGACAAACATGCAGATATATCGGGCCTGTGTTCTCAGCACCCTGCTGTACGGATCAGAAACATGGACAACATACTCTAGGCCTACTGACTGCGGACAATTATGAATATCAGGTGGCAGGACAAGAAAACAAACACAAAAGTACTGCAACGCGCAGATCTTTCTTCTGCTATAGGACTGTTACGTGCTAGAAGATTGGCCTGGCTGGGTCAAGTCAGTAAATTGGACAATGGGCGCATTCCAAAACAGGTGTTGTATGGTGAGCTGTCAGAAGGGATGAGACTCACAGACAACTGCTCAGATATAAATGTGTATTTGAGCGTCGATGTTGATGACAATTTGTTGGAGGAAAAAGTGGAATGATGTGCATTCAATTCAAATGTACGAGATTGTACGCGATTAATGCCATTTTGCTGGAACCCATATGGGACTAGGTGCTTGCACTTCAAAGGGAGATTAGTACAGTGCCAAGTTCTAGAAACGTTGTTCCACAAAAACTATTTCAAATACGCAGATCAAAAATATATAATTATGGAAGAACACGGAAACTTCCAGACAATTCACTTGTAAGAAAGCTTCAATTGCTTGATTCAGTTCGGTCCACTTTCTAGATGAGACAGTTTGGCGTGGGGACAAACAGCGCTTTATTTTGTGATGTTTAGTTCATTTTTGCAGAAAAGTGCATCCTTTGCCTGGAGTAAATCTGTTAATTCCCGAGCGTCTAATACTTCACTTATCTTTGATATGTCCATGACTTACTTAAGTGTTCAAAATACGCCCCTTTGCTGTTGTTGTCGATGCTTTGTTTATGAAATATTATTGCTTGGACCAATTCAGTTAGGAGGAAGATGTAGCACAGTGATTTAGCTGACAACAGCAATAGATTCAAAGCTGGCTGCTTGCATAAGGGTCAGCAAACCAGAGATGACAAAGACTCTACTCCGTCTCGGGCGGCACTAGAAACAGGCTGCCCTGATATAGTCGGGCTAACAGAATAGGAAAGACACACCCATTACGCCAAAAAGCCAGATGAAACCGGATGTGTCGGGCCGGAATGCGCAGATATAGCAACGTCGCTGTACACTACGGCACAACGTCACAGTATCCTTTTCAAGACGACCGCAAACGAAGAAGAAATAATGCAATGAGGAAGCGCCAAATCCGTAGAGCGCTTAATTACATTCATTTTCGAAGGTAATCAGACAGACGACAAATGAAAGAACGAAGCTAACTGAGCAAAGGATGAATATTCTTACAAGCGCATACATAGATCACTCAACAAAAGCAAATGTATCAGGCGGGAATTTAAAACGAAACCCTTTTGTACGCCACTTAATTCCAAGAGTAAAAGACAGGTCTCTCATAATCCACTCAATTTCAACAATAGAAGACACGCCTCTTACACTGTGGTAGAAGAGAAGCAGCAATTAAGTCAAGGGACTCGCTTTTAGCTTTCTGGTCACGCGAGGGATATCTAATGGCGGCAATCACGATCACACGGTTACAGTAAAGATAGTTCCATAGCAGACACTGTCATTGGGGATAAAGTGTTAGAGACTTCACTGTACTTAGCTTTGTGAGATTGGGTGGTCAGTTACTGTCATTGGGGATAAAGTGTTAGAGACTTCACTGTACTTAGCTTTGTGAGATTGGGTGGTCAGTTACTGTCATTGGGGATAAAGTGTTAGAGACTTCACTGTACTTAGCTTTGTGAGATTGGGTGGTCAGTTACTGTCATTGGGGATAAAGTGTTAGAGACTTCACTGTACTTAGCTTTGTGAGATTGGGTGGTCAGTTACTGTCATTGGGGATAAAGTGTTAGAGACTTCACTGTACTTAGCTTTGTGAGATTGGGTGGTCAGTTACTGTCATTGGGGATAAAGTGTTAGAGACTTCACTGTACTTAGCTTTGTGAGATTGGGTGGTCAGTTACTGTCATTGGGGATAAAGTGTTAGAGACTTCACTGTACTTAGCTTTGTGAGATTGGGTGGTCAGTTACTGTCATTGGGGATAAAGTGTTAGAGACTTCACTGTACTTAGCTTTGTGAGATTGGGTGGTCAGTTACTGTCATTATTCTTTTAAATTCCCTAATTGCAAGCCAGGTACCTATTTACAGTTGGGTCGACTGGAGCTACCGGTAGTCGGATTTAAACCCCGTACCTTTATCATGTGAAAAGAATTCCCTACTACTCCGATAATCAGTCCTTCTTCGAGATCACTTGGGTGCTCTAATAACTTAAAGAACAGTTTGACACGACTGTCGGAGTGGACAGTTTGACACGACTGTCGGAGTGGACAGTTTGACACGACTGTCGGAGTGGACGGTTTTACACGACTGTCGGAGTGGACAGTTTTACACGACTGTCAGAGTGCCCGGGATGTTTCATCGCCTGCTTCTCATGACGAAGGTACCGAACTCTATCCTCGGTGGCGACATTATCCATTCTGCCCAGATGTAAATTGGTACCTGACTTACTGTTGGGGAAAATAGTGCAGCCAGAAGGAGAGCTTATCACTCAGCTTCACATCCTTATTCCTAGTGCAAGAAGTTAATTAACACTTCATCCCCGACGGTAATTTAAACCACCTCACCTCCATGACGTTTGAGACAACATGAAGAGAGAATGATCTGGGTATTGTCTAATGAGATCTGTCAATAACTGAATTGAGGCAACAAAAAGACCAGTACGTGTGTTCCTTTTATCATCAACTCCGTGTCAATATTTTCTACTGTACAAAATGGTTTTGCTTATGTATACAGGTGTTCCCTGGGAGAACCTGACATATTCAATTGTTTATCTATGTTTCACATGTTTCTATTGTCTCTAAAAACACAGTTGCTAAGCGTTATCGATCTTTCTGCATTCTTTCTTCGATTTGTTGAGACATAGAGCTCAATTACTGCTGCTTGAAAGTCGACATTTATGATTGAACTTTCAGGTTTAGGTGAAGAAAAGGGCGATCATTACAACATGAGCCTTTACAAGTTGCTAACCCCATATACATTCCTCTTTATGTTTTGATAGCGGTTCTATTCAGTTTTAACCCACTCAGGCTGAAGCCTATTTTAATTTGAGTGAAATACAAGTACAATACAATGAGATTGTATAGACAACAACAAGGACATATGTCAATGATCTTTAGAGGTGATAAGCAACAACAGGTCAACAACTTGATGACCCACACTAGTGACAGCAACATCTAAGGAGAGATGATTGTCTATGAATTGACCAAATCTTTGTACAATAAACTCAACTGGAAGTATTTCCTCGAGGCTATTTTTCAGCTAAAATTTAAAAACAAAGTAATGATACGATGTACTCTATTTGACTATATGAACAAGGTTACACAACTGCGAGCGGCGTTCAGAACGTAATGTACCACGTAGTTTTTCTCATGAGCTGTTAATTTAAAAGGCATGAAATGCCTACACAATATAGATGGATATGTCATGAAAACTTCTGTATCATTCAATATAATTCCCATAAACTTTTACAGCTTTATGCCAGAGTAAAACAACTGCATGTATTCCTAGCCGGTACCAGATTTTGTATTGATCATGGAGCCATTTCTTGGCTGCATTAATCACTTCTTCATCATCTTCAAACCTTATTTCATGGAGTGCATCTTTGAGTGGATCAAACATGAAAATCAGACGGTGCCAAACCGGACCTAAAGGATGGATGGGATAGTACAGTCCAACCCAATTTGGTGATTGCGTTCCGTGTTGCCAGACTTGTGTGAAGGCGCACATTGTCGTGATGGAGAACCAGGTCTGCTGGATTCTTGTGAGGCCGAACTCTGTGGGAAAAAGTCGATTAATCTTTTTCAAGGTCTTAATGTAAGCTTGCGAATTTATTGTCTCTTCTCTTGGCATCACATCCACAAGAATTTTACCTTCAATATCCTAAAAGACAGTTTCCTGCTAAGGGAGTTATCTTGAATTTGTTTCTCCGTGATGAATGCGGTTGATGCCACTCCATGGAATGTCTTTTTGTCTCAAGTTCAAAATGATGTGCCCAGGTTTCGTCACCTGTAACGATATTAGCTAAAGATTTCTTTCCATCAGCATTGAAACGCTCCAACAATTCAGAAGAAATTGCTTTTCTTTGCAATCGGTGGTCATTTGTGTGGCTTCGAGGAACCCCATCTTGCGCAAACCTTAGAAAGTTCGAAAGTTTTTTATAACTGCATTAACTGGTAGTGTATATCAATGCTGATTGACAGCTGTAAGGCCAGTTGTTGAGTAGTGATTCGCCTATTAGTAAGAATAATGTCCTAAGCTCATTTCAACATTTCTGCATTGGTGGCTGTAACAGGACGTCCACTGCGCAGCCGATCAAGCAGCTCCGTATCCACACTATCCTGATTCTTTGATTCTCTGAACCCAGCGACTAACTGTACTCATGTCGACTGCAAAATTTCCTGTCCACTACAAAACATCTCTACACATCCCATATCGCTTGTGAATATTCACAACCGCGTTCTTCTCTGCAACAAGAAATTTATCACAATTCCCTGCTTTTAACGCAAGTTGCTAATATGCTCCATTTCAACGGTTTAGAGCAGTCGTATTATTTGGCCGATTGCAATGCAATTTGGTATACACAATTGACATGCCATATGTAAAGTGTTTCTATGCTTCTATTTTCATAATTAGCTGAGAAAAACGATGTGGTGTATTATTTTCTGAAACCCACTTGCTTGAAAAAAATCGTAATTTTTCTAGTATCTTTGCAAGCATCTGTGTCAAAATTTTACAATTTATTTTCTAAGGATTTTAATTTGCCAAATTAGTTGAGAACAAATATTTTAAATGTTCTGTTAGTTTTAAAGCAAGATTCTTTATATAACCGTACCTTGTTTCTGCTATAACCAAGATCCTTCAATATTCACACAAATAATAGAACACATTACTACTTTCACCTCTGTTGTTGAAATATAATTACAAATCGTATTTCAAATGCAAAATTGTACACGCTCAAAAACTATACTTCTGTTGACTTTATTATAATCTGGTCATTCCAGTATTCACTAAAACAATATATAAATTACTGCTTTTACGAAATTCGATATTTTGATATGTAATATCTGACCAACACCCAGGATGTTCATTTCTCAATACATTTCCCAAAAATATAATTGGTATCACTCCAGATATTCTTGTAAGGTCACATAATGTATGTCCTGTAGGCATTTAACAAATACAAATTAAGGCGAGGATGCGGTTGTACTGTGGATTGAAATAAAGTGTTGAAAAAGTTATAGAAAATGAATTCGATCATCTGATGTTACAGTCAGGTGTGTTGTCTTTTTGTCCTCGGCGGATCAACATCGATTGAAGCTGAACAATATACTGATCTGCAGCATTGGTTGCCTTCATCCGCATAGTGTTGTAGTTGTCCATACTTTAACATTTACTCATCTAACCTTAAACGCCTTCTCCATATGCCTTCTCCTTTTTTCACTTTCCTCATTCTTCATGAAGATGAATTTCATAATTTCCTGTTTGGCCGATGTCAACTTCTCTGGCCTCATCTCACTCCTTATACTTCCACGGCCAGTTTTTGCTTTCGTTTTTCACTTCTGCTCATTTTGCTAAACATGTGGCATTCACTAAGTTTCTTGTTTATCCTGTTTGTGTTCATATCTTCTTTTGATCTATTCATCTCTTCGTCTATGATGTTTTGATCTATTCATCTCTTATTCTATGATGTTCTGATCGAATGTGGATTGTCCTTTGTGTCTGAAGAAGGCTTTCTTGTAGCAATAAATGTCTCGTTCAATTTTCTGTGCCACACTGGTGATGTTAAAATGACTTAGCTGTGAGCGTGTAGCTAGCTCTTGGTAACCCCTGCCTCTAGGACAAAAACACTTCTGTTGTCGATGAGATGTGTGGTGTGTGCTGTGTAAGGTGAAGTGCTGCGGGAGCAGCTGGTTTGGCAGGGCGGTTAGCCCTGGGCTCAGGGTCTGGAGGGGCTTGACTGGTTCCAGGTGGTGGGGACATAATGGGGAATCTGGCTCAACAGAGTGGATCTATTCTATTGATGTTTGTTGAGAGGGGGGATTGCCTGTCCTCTGCTTGAAGATCAAACCCTGGTATATTGTTTTCAATATGTTTATATATACGTATGGTCCTGTGGATATGATTTTGCTTGGGTGTTTAAAATATATTCGGCATTTATGGGACGTAGCCCGCTGATTTAGCCATTCCTGCCAATAGTTATTTCTGAGGATGTACATGCAGGTCTGTGGTGTGATACTAGGTAGTGACTGTGGTAGTGCTGCACCGTTTCTGGCTAGCTCATAAGCCTTCTCATTTCCTGGAACTCTGACATGGTCGCGTATTCACAGCAGCTCCCTTTCCGCTCCATTGACGCTGACAGTCGGGTCAAATATTTTTTTGTTTTTATTAACTTAGTGGGAAGTTCTGTTTTCCAAGGCTAGCAGTGCATGTTTTGAGTCTGAGTAAATAATGATTTCATAAAGATGTAAAGTGCAGGTTTCGAAATCAGAGACTATTTGGCACAGCGTTTTTTTATTGCTATTATTTTTGCATCGTAACTGAAACAGGTCTTTCCGCAAGGACCGTGGATGCAGGGTGATCTTCTTGGGGCAGGTTAGTGGTATTTAAGCACTGCACCATATCTCGGTAGCAGATCCATCTGTGTATATGTGGATAATGATTTGTATGTGAACATGCGTCTAATGTATCAAAGGCGATAGTTTTTGTAGTAAAGGTGGTAGGATATTTCTGTCTGTGCAAGGGGTCTCCGAATACAGTTGTTACTATAGGAGTGGTCACCTGGCAGTAAGGTGGCTTATCGTTGATGGTTACAGTAAACCATACACCCTCTGGTTAGTGGTACTTTATGCTAGTGTCTTGTGCATTGTGTTCTATGCTTCTGGTTCCAATGTTCTGTTATTTTCATGTTCTCCTCTGTGGTGTCCATTCTCAAGTATCTTTCATTTGTTTTCACGTCTGAGCGTTCTATTCTAAGCTTAGTGGTTCGATGTTGGTATCGATTTTACATGCGTCTGTCAGCGTTGTTTTCATAGTGCCGCATAATTTTGTACTCTATTGAGCGTATTTGTAAAAAAGGCTTCCGCTTGCAATGATTGTTATGAGGGAGCAAATAATTTATATACGAGCGGCCATATTCAATGTACATATGAGGTTGGGGATAGTAAATGTTGTTCTGTTCCTGACCCACAAGTAGAGAGGGGCCTCATGAAGCTGTCTTGTCGATGATTGTTCAATGAGCTTGTCTAAATGTAGTTTAATAGTAAGTCTAGGGTCAAGCTCGACTCCGAGGTGTTTCGGTCTTTCGTCGTTTGTCAAGATCACTCCGTTTATTCTAACCTTTATGTTTTCTTTATTTAGCCTTTTATGTAGGGTTAACAAGTTGTACACAGTCTTCTCTGCGTTAGTTTAGACTGAACAAGATGTACAGAGTTTTCTCCGCATTCATTTCAATTCCAGAACTGTACCTGAGCCATGCTTACGCGGCGTGTGTTTATGCAGTAATTTTTAAACAATTGTAACAAACACCAATGTTTCCTGTTTCAATTTGAAAGAAGTTCATCGCTTGCTTCTTTGTTTTCTTCTTTTTTGGTTCCCTCATCTTCTCTCTTTATTTTTCTTCTCATTTATTCTTTTTCCTTCCTTTTATACTTTGTATTTATGGTTTGCACAATGGGACAATGAATGATTCGCTGTTTTATTCCATATTTATCATATCGCATTTAAGATAGCTTATCTAGACTTTTCTATCAAACCTAGCATTCTATCTGCTTGTAAAGTGGCTTATCTAAACTTTTCTGGCAAACATAGCATTTTATCTGCTTCTTGTGAGGTGGCTTATCTAGACTTTTCTGGCAAATATTTCTAGATGGGGTGGGTAGCTGGGTGTTGGGGGGATGGATGGATGGATGTTGAGAAGTGTTTTTATGGGCAAAGAATGTGATAGCAAGTGTGCGTATTTATGTTTGTGAGTGGGTGAAAAGAGAGAGGGCCCCTGTGTGTAAGACAGCGCGGATGTGTAATTGTTTGACTCAAAGTGTATTAGTATGTGTGAGCCATTGTGTTTTTCAGTGATCAGCGTTTGTGTTGTTCATTCATTCGTTTTGTTGTTAGTCATTCCAATGTAACATGTGTTGATTTGTAAGTATATGATGGTCTCTCGTCTTGACGCTTGACTTGACGATTGTCTTGACGTTTGACTTGACGCTTGAGTGCTTCCTGTGTAAATTATAGTAGTGCCATCGTTTCCTTCCAGATATTATCTTACAAGCGACTAGGGAAAGTTGTACATGGGATTTGCAACCTCACCATGTGAAATCTAATACACTGAGACTGTAAACATATGGATTCAGGATTCTCTCAAATTTGGATAGGGGAAACCAAATATAAATGGACAAATACTTCAACATCTGTAATGATTGGACACATACTCCAACATCTTTAGGAACTTGACCTAAACTTAAAAATCTGTAGTGATTGGACCTATACTTCAATTTATGCTAATTTGTGAGTTCAACACAATGTAACAATTTGAACTCACGAGGTCCTTATAACACTGAAACTAACATTCTCTGCGGTAAATGTGACATCTGATTGTTATTCTTCGTATTTTTCAGGAAATATGTGAGTTAACATAAGTGTACAATACTAGCTGTAAAACAGTACTTTTGCACATTTTTCAACCATTGTTGACATAAGAAATACTTTTTAACATCAAATTCCGTAAAAAATGCACACTTTATTTGCAAGGTATCTGAATACGATTTAATGGGTAATAATAAAACAATTGATTATAAATTTAAATTACAACAGTAGTATCACAGACATGGCATGCGCTGCAGCGGTCGGCGACCCATAACTGACTGCTAGCGTCAGGGCCAGCGGACCAGAGCTGCCAAGGCCCTTCTACACCTCCTAACGGTGATCCTGGATAACAGGCTGCAGCAGGGCAGACTGGCTAAGGAGAAGGGATCGAAGAGGGAATGCTAACCCGGTACTCAAAAATGCCTGCTGAAGTCGGATGTGTTGGATCGAAAGGTGCAAATATCGCAGTCCAGTTGTAAACTACGACAAAACGCAGTCCGTTCTATGGACAACATCCTGCTGCTTGCAAAGGCCTTTTGGGGCTTGGTAACGTTCAGGTCTTGGTATGGGGAGATTGAGAACGTTCAGGGCTTGGTAGCGGGACATTGAGAACGTTCAGGGCTTGGTAGCGGGAGATTGAGAACGTTCAGGGCTTGGTAGCGGGAGATTGAGAACGTTCAGGGCTTGGTAGCGGGAGATTGAGAACGTTCAGGGCTTGGTAGCGGGAGATTGAGAACGTTCAGGGCTTGGTAGCGGGAGATTGAGAACGAAGAAGTAGTATCCCAGACATGAATTTTGTAAACATTAAAAAAAATATAGGGTTTCCTTGTGGACAGATTATATACATTGTTGCAGATATGTACACCTAGCCAGACTGTTAGAAACCGATGAAACTTTAATTCAGAAGTTTATAAAAGGAAAAACATCTGATTGAACTGTTAAAATATTTGTTCATTATATCTTTTTCTCAAAATAGAACATACTTTTGACTACAACATAAAGTATTTGACATGTCTGTGCAGAGCGTGTAACAGACGATCGTTAACAGTGAAGGAAAAACGAAAAATTCTAAAATCAATTAATTATATTTCTCCTATGGATGATTTGCTAATTATCTGTGGCATGAATGTGCACAAAGGTATACAAAAACAACACTCCATCACCCTTTACGACAGATATGTTTGTAGATTCATGACATTAAAAAAGAACACAGTGAGAAATTAGTTGCAAAGTCAAGTCAGCAGGTAAATATGAACAAGCACATTTGTACAGACTATGATTGTATACATTATTCTAGTACATGTTTGAGAGTTGTAAATAAATACCGAACCAACACTAGCTCCTGTGAAGTCATTCTAGATTATCCATACTTAGCTAACCAGTTAGCGAGGATACAAGTATGTAAGAATAGCTGGATGTGTCTCCTAACACCAGAATGCTTTCTCTCTCTATATATCTCAACTGCCATGTCTACACCAATAGAGTCATTAATGAACATAAGTACCCCAACCTCACCTATGTTCATAAGGGACAGTACAATGCAGATTTATGAATAAACTGATTACTGTCATTAACACACGAGAAAGAGGCATTGCTCATTAGATGAAAGTTCACAACAGCAAATGGCAATATCATAAAATGTAAAACAAGAAGATAGCATATTGTTTTACACAGAACAAGAACACATATACAAGAAACAAACAGAAAGCCCGCAAATATAAAACTATCCCAACTTCTTCCAACTAACATCTTGGAGTCACATCCGTCCATCCACTTGAACTACCACATGTAGACGAACTGAGGCGCGTTCACGCCTGACAATAACATTAGTAAGGCAGCTGACATTCAAAATAAGTTATCGTCCTACGACTTTGCCCATTCTGGTAGGTTAGAATGTATTCCCATTGCTAGGGTAGTCGAATGGTCCTTAGACTAAGGAGTACAGGTCATTTCGCCTATGCTGTCGCCACGTCATGTGCTGGCTATGTTTGTTTATTTTACCCCAACATAAAAACAACAAATACCTTAACTGGAGATCCGATGCGCTGCCCTCCTTATCGGCAGGCAAACTATTTGGTAACGCACTCTCGTAAAAATAAAACATAGAAAAAGTTAGCTCTAACTATAAAATAAACAGTAGGCCTTACCTGGAGACAAGGCAAAATACAGATAACATTGCTGGAAGAGATGACACATGTAGCAGAAAGACAGTGGGCAAGACAGATCAGACATAATTGAGTGCACGTTGAACGAATGAGTTTGTGGAAGATAATGGTCAAAGTCTAGAAACACCATTCCCATATATTGAAGATGTATCATAGTTTGTTTCTTGGCTCCTTGTCAGTCAAGATTGATTATGAACATGGCATAACAACTGTGTCCCTGAAAAAAAAAAGATGTATTGGTTTAAGTTGGTGGTGATCACGGAACGTGTAGTTTTAAAGTTAAACGTACAAATTATAAATTTAGCCAAGGTCAATTCTAAAAAAAGAACTGTCTTTGTAGCAATGGTTAGTGAAAGAGGCAGCCATGAGAATGTAGAACTATTTGTGTCAATAACAGCTCAAACAGAATCCTTGACAGATTTAGAGTGGGACGGAAAGAAAATAGTTCTATTTTTGGGAGGGATTAGAACTCTTTAGCAAAAATAGAAGGCCTGTCAGGAACTCATGGAACATTCCCGTGTCTTGTCTCCAGTCACGGAATAAAATAGATATTCAGTCAGCACAAGACTTTCAAACCAAAAAGTTTGGTCATGTTAAAAACAGACACTAGATGATTTATGAAGTTTGAGAAAAGGAATAAAAGACAAATGACACTTTACTACAACTCTTTTAATAAACCAATGTCACAGATCGAAAGGAGAATATGACGTACGAAGAGTCAAAACGGCTTATTAAAACCAGATACATGACCAAATGGGAAACTGAACATACCGGCTACACCAAAAACGATGCCTATTACCAGTTGAACAGAAGAGAGCAGGTCGTTGTCTTCAGACTTCGCACTGGCCACAATAGACTGAGGTACCACCTATTCAACAAATTGAAGATAGGTGGTACCGACGAATGCCCGTGTGGTACCGAGAAAATGACCGCTGAGCATCTGCTGCAGAACTGCCCGACATACGAGGATCAGAGAGAGCAGATGTGGCCATCACCAGTGGAACCACAAGACAAGCTCTATGGCAGTGTCGACAGCCTCAGGATGACCGCCGCTTTTTTCGAAAAAATAATGGTTACTGTCTGACTGTGTACGATGAAGAAGAAGAAGAAGAAATGAGAATGTGTCTCCTCCTTATCGTAATATTTTATTAGGTATTATTCTAAAGCACCACAAACATCTATAAATTACAGTAGATGGAAAAGACATTGCAGTCATCACATACCAAGACGCACACAGTAACAATAACTCAGCTAATAAAGTAAAGAAATTTGAGCATATCTGGAAACAGGCTTAACAGCTTTAACCAAACATTAATTTTTGTGAGGCTTGCATTGAACTTGGCGAAGATGAGAAAGAGAAAGTTAGTTTCAAAGTTGAGATTGCAAATGCGCAAAATAGACTACTTGGATTGGAAGGATTGCGTGCTAGGTTTTGTCCATTTTGGTCCTCACTGAGCAAAGTACTAGACAAACACAACCAAGTCACAACCAAGTCCCAACCAAGTCATAACCAATTCACAATCAAGTCACAACCAAGTCACAATCATAACATATCATTTATATGGAATCACTGTCACAAATATATAAAGTTTATGAAGCCTAAACCAGAGAAATCGTTATATAAACATGCAGACTTACACAAACACCAAGAAATCCTACGCAAGGTATTTGTCATCAGAGAATATTATTTCAACACACTAATGAAGTATATGAAAAAGTCCACATTAACAATTCTCACATTAAACCAAATTCCGAAAACTATGACACATCAATCTAATCACTAAAACAAATATAAATTACTTTATTTAGGAAACTCTTTCCAATCCAAACAATTCAATAACAATACATATTAGACACGCATTGCGCAGAGTACATTAAGATGCAAGGGTTCGGATTCGGCATGTACGAAGAACAAGCAGGTGAAATCTACATTCAAAAGTAGGCAGGAAAATGGGCATTGGGAATTAGGAACAGCTTTTCACGGTTAACATTTATAATGGCAACTTATCTATTTCACATTTCTTCAATTTGTAAAAGGCGCAAATTCAAAATGAGAGAAAGAAAGCACGATTGATACATTGTGTTAGAGAACAGAAGCTAGTTAAGTGTAAATGTCTAAAAATATATTTGAGAATATCATCTACCATATCATTTAACTATTGTCTATTGTTACTATCCATATCTATGATACATGTAATTCAAATTTGTTAAAATAAAGATCTGGAATTTTATATAATGTTGATATACAACTTATCGTCATTACAAGATCAGGGGTAAGTTTACAAGAAACCCAACTGACATCTATTTTTTCCCTAATCCAATAATAGAGAATAATATAGTATGATAGAAATGTACATTTTCTTTGTTGTATTGTGTACTTTTATTATGTGTACAAAAGTGAAATGTCCGACCCAACCATTTTTAATACAATTAAAAAAGAAATAAAATAAAATAACATAATGAAATAATCATTTTTTATTTAAAAATTCACAACCCCATAATTTCTTTCTAATCGAAGAAGAAAGTTAAAGTTTTCATATTAACAGAGTAAGATCTTTTCTCTTCTGCTAAATCATTACTTACAGAATTCGTAGACACATAGGTCAAGCTCAAATGGTCTTTTCTAACCCATTCTTTTGTTAACAGGCGTTCATGTTTCACATGGTGAGAACGGCCAGCAACAAGATTTTGTATACATTGGACGCGATCGTGTCTAGACAATGCCAAGAGCCTGGTTAAAGGCCACCCTGGTTCTCATTTACTGCAGGAAATCACCGTATATTGCTGTCTCTTCTGGTGACACTCCCCACTTTTTGTAAGCATCTAATTTCACACATTGTGAACTTTCGTTCTTGTGTCCTAGTCAGTGCCAATGTCTAACACTGATAACATATTATTGACGTGAAGATTCTGTTGATCATTTTCTTTTCGCCTTAATTGGAATGCGTAGATGCCCTTGTGATGTTGTTGAAGGTAAATCACTGAAATAGTGTTTTGTGTATGTTTCCATCGCTGTGTCTATTCTGGTGTCATTTGTGAACATGCTTCCCAGACGTATAGATTTTCTAAATCAGATTGAGTTCGAGATGCTTGATGCTGCTTTGATTAAATAATACGTTTTCACAAATATTTCTCGAAGCCTGGAATCGTCAATTGACAGTTAACGACATTACATAAAATTGTGTAAATAATTGATAACACATGTTTTTGTGATAATCCTATGTCGGTACGCGTCGCTTGTAAGAGCACAATCAATTGCGGCAGGCTGTAATAGGTTTCATAAGCGATAACAAATAAACAATTGTAATATAGGACTGACCTCTTAAGCTGATCTAAGAGTGTCGTGTCGAAATAAGGGACACAGGACTTACTTCTTCAGCTGAGGTGAGAGTTATGTGACGAAATAAGGTACACAAACTTACTTCTTCAGCTGAGGTGAGAGTTATGCGACGAAATGACGGACACAAACTTACTTCTTCAGCTGAGGTGAGAGTTATGTGACGAAATAAGAGACACATGACTTACTTCTTCAGCTGAGGTGAACATTATGTGACGAAAAAAGGGACACAGGACTTACTTCCTCAGCTGAGGTGAGCGTTATGTGACGAAATAAGAGACACAGGACTTAGTTCTTCAGCTGAGGTGAGAGTTATGTGACGAAATAAGGGACACATGACTTACTTCTTCAGCTGAGGTGAGAGTGGTGTGACGAAAAAAGGGACACAGGACTTACTTCTTCAGCTGAGGTGAGCTTTATGTGACGAAATAAGGGACACAGGACTTACTTCTTCAGCTGAGGTGAGATTGGCGTGACGAAATAAAGGACACAGGACTTACTTCCCCCAGCTGAGGTGAGAGTTATGTGACGAAATAAGGGACACAGGACTTACTTCCCCCAGCTGAGGTGAGAGTTATGTGACGAAATGAGAGACACAGGACTTACTTCTTCAACTGAGGTGAGAGTTATGTGAAGAAAGTGAGCATGTAAGATCTGATCTAAGAGTTGTGTGACGAAAGCGGGCAAGTAGGACTGACCTCTTAATCTAGAAGGGGTGTGACGAAAGTAAAAATATGATAATGCCATCAATGAGTAAGATAACTCTTTTTAGTGCGTCCTGAAAAGGTTAAGAGTGTGTGTTGCAGTAGCTGTCCTCATATCCTGAACGTGCATCAGAAGGTTGACAGGGCTCATCTATGCGGGCGGGCGGCGGCATGTTTTTCTTTATCTACGTGCTGCTCACTACTCCGGGTGTCACGTCGATCCCCCACCTCGCTAGCCAGGCTGCCACGAAAACAATCCGCTTCAATGGAGAGCTGCGTGTAAGAAAGGTGGGGGTCTTGGACATCATATTTGAACTGACCTTGACTAACATGTCCGATCAGTATGTTATTGATCTGACCTTGACTAACATGTCCGGTCAATATGTTATTGATCTGACCTTGACTAACATGTCCGATCAGCATGTTATTGATCTAACCTTGACTAACATGTCAGATCAGTATGTTATTGATCTGACCTTGACTAACATGTCCGATCAGTATGTTATTGATCTGACCTTGACTAACGTGTCCGATCAGCATGTTATTGATCTGACCTTGACTAACATGTCCGATCAGAAGAATGTTATTGCCAAACCAGGCGTTAGTCTCATCACTCCAAAAATAGGCATATAGAACTGATTTCTTAGGCTGAGCTGAAAGTGAGTGAGCAATAGAGATGACCGTTTCGCAGAATCTGCTGTCAGGGATGAAGTGTTATTATATTAGATCTGAGCATTTTGTGAGGTAGAGTTACTAGTTTTTATCATATCTACTTGTGCTTTCTTCAACAGTACGTGAGGTAACCATTTCTAACTGGGTAGACATGAGTGTGTGGAGATTAAAGCAAGCGGTCTAACCACTGGACTGCTTAGTGTACTTTAAACATTTAATAACATTGACAGATTATTCCGGAATATTCCTAATACTAGACACTCAATGAGTCTACCTCTCGGAATGTCAAAGTCAAGTCTTGCTGAACAAAGAAACGTAGCGATGTCTGGAAGTCTCATCAATCACAATTCTAATTATTTTTGTTTGTCAAGATTTGTTCGTTTCCGGAGACCATTTCTAGGTACCATGTCGGTTCAGTGTCTGTCAACTGTTCAGACGTACTTCAAGCAGACAAGATGCTCCCTACAATTACATTACTCCAACAGACGCATCACCGTCTTCTTCCTGTAGACAAGTGTCTATGAAATATTTATGGGATTTTCTATCACTAGAGGAGCGCGTGGTCGAATGGTTTCGATGCCTGCCTGCCGACAAGGAGGGCTGGGGTTCGAATACCTGGTATGGCATTTATTGTTTTTATGTTGGGAGTGAAATAAACAGACATAGCCAGCACATGATGTGACAACAGCAGTGGCGAAGCGGCCAGTAGTTCTGTTGGCCTAAAAACTCCTCGACTACCCCACAGTAGCGAAGCGGCCTGTAGTCCTGTAGGCCTAAAACCCCTCCACTACCCCACAGTGGCGAAGCGGCCAGTAGTTCTGTTGGCCTAAAAACCCATCGACTACCCCACAGTGGCGAAGCGGCATGTAGTTCTGTGGGCCTAAAAACCGCTCGAAAATGTTGTGTATGTGTGTGTGTGTAATTCCCCCCTCCCCCCCCACCATTACATTACTGTATATTTTCCTACATCGATATGTATTTGATTGTTGAAAGCTGGTATCTGCTTCTGGTTACGTTTTGTCATACATAAGTAATTACTATAATATTACTATACTATAATATACTCTTATAAATCTTAAGCTGTCAAGGTCCTGTCCGAATAAATTTTTAAATTATATGAATTACTCCATGTGTAACTATAGTAACACTGAGTGATACCGAGGCCCGAAAATGGAACAAATATTAGTTACGCTGTAACCTGACAGGCAATGTCGAGAAGTATTCATCGAAAATTGCTGTTTGAAATTAGACACCAACTAGCAAAACCATTGGCTATATTATGTTCTCAATCAATTGCAAAAGGATTGTTCCACGGGATTGGAAAAATACAGGAGTGATCCCCTTATTCAAAAAGGGCAAACATCAGATCCAGCAAATTATAGACCGGCGAGTTTAACGAGCAAAGAGTCAATAATCAAAGAAAACGTAATGCATTTAGATAAAGTTTAATCTGTTCAGCCAGCATGGGTTTACTAGAGGGAGATCGTGTTTTACAAATCTATTAGAATTCATGGAGGTTACTAAAATGATATATAAAGGGGAGCCAGTGGATGTTATTTATCTAGATTTTGCAAAGGCCTTTGATAGAGTACTTCATCAAAGATTATTTAGAAAGTTAAAATCACATGGAATAGGCGGGGCAGTTGCCAAAATAGATTGAAAATTGTTTAACGGGAAGAATGCATAAATAAGAGTACTCTGAGTGGTGTGAAGTGAAAAGTGGAGTGCCACAGGGCTCGGTTTTCGGACCAATTTTGTTCTTGATATGTATATAAACGATTTGGACATTGATATCGGATCCATGACTGCAAAATTTGCTGATGACACAAAACTTTGGAGTAGTGTTGCATCTAAAGCAGAAGTGGATATATTGAGGTCCGATTTAGATCAAATTCGAGAATGGCCTACGGGCTGGCAAATAGAGTTTAATGTAGATAAATGTACAGTCATCCACATGGGCAGATCCAATATGGAACATAATTACAGAATGGGAGAGAACAATATTAGAAAGATAGATAAGGAAAGGGACCTATGTTTTATAGTAGATCATACAGGTAAAGTGAGTGAGCAAGTTCAGGTAGCAGTGAAAACGGCAAATGCAATGTTAGGTATGATAAAAAGATATATTAAGCATAGGAGCAATGAAGTGATAGTCAAATTGTTAAAACATTAGCTAGACCTAGATTGGAGTACTGTGTACAGGCGTAGAATCCTTATCATATAGGAGATATAAACATGCTGGAAAGAATATAAAAAAGAGCGACAAAGCTGGTAGTGGGATTCCAGAATTAGTTATGAGGAAAGACTCAGAAAAACCGGACTACAGTGTCTAGACAAGATAAGAATTCGAGGTGACTTAATACAGGTTTGTAAGATAATCAGAGGAACGGATAAATTAGACTATAACATGTTTTTTAAAAACACAACCACCCAAATAACAAAAGGTCATAGCTACAAATTAAGTAAAGAGAGGTCCAGATTAGATATTAGGTAATTTATTTTAGTCAAGAGAGTGGTGAATGCTTGGAATGCATTGGGACAGGAGGTAGGGGAGGCAGAGACAATTAATGCATTGGATAATAAATTGAATGCACATAGCTTTTAGAGCAGGGTAATGTAAATGAAACTGGTTGTATATAGACTCTGCAGAGTCTTCTAAACCAGTATAAAGACGTTATGTTCAGTTGATAATGTAGTAATTTCTTGGCTGCATGTATCACTTCATCATCCTCAAACCTTGTCCTACGAAGTGCATCTTTGAGTGGACCAAAGAGATTAAAATTAGAGGGTGCCAAATCGGGACTATAGGGTGAATGGGGTAGTACAGTCCAACCCAATTTGGTGATTGCTTCCGGGTTGCCAGACTTGTGTGAGGTCGCACACTGTCGTGAAGGAGAAGCAGGTCTGCTGGATTCTGCGGAACCGTCGATTGAGATTTCAAAGTCTAAATGTAAGCTTGCGAATTGATTATCTCTCCTCTACAACATCAAGAAGAATCACACCTTCATTGTCTCTAAAGACAGTGTTCATGACCTTTCCAGCTGAAGTAGTTGTCATTTGTCAGGGTGATGCCACTCCATAGACTTTCTTTTTGTCTTAAGTTCAAAATGATGTTTCTAGGTTTCGTCACCTGTAATGATATTAGCCAAAAAGTTCTCTCCGTCAGCATTGAAACGATCCAACAATTCAGAAGAAATATTATTGTTGTTGCAGTCGGTGGTCATTTGTAAGACTTCGTGGAACCCATCTTGCACAAACCTTAGAAAATCCGAAAGTTTTTATAATTGTATTTGCACTACCAATGCTGATTGACAGCTGTAAAACCAGTTGTTGAGATGTGATTCGCCTATCAGTAATAATAATAATAATAATAGTTGTCCATCGTTGTCGATGAGGACCGCCGACATCATCCTTGTCACAGATTTCCCTGTTGGGTGTGGGTGCGCATGTGGCTGAACAGGCCAATGCGAGCACGAAAACATCTGCTACATATCGGGCACACGAGGTTTGTAGAAGGGGATGGTGTTCCCGCTGCACGGGATTTCCGCGTCTCGCGTCTGTTCCGGGCTTTCACAACACGGTCATCTTCACCGGCAGCTACACCCGATTTGACTGCGCTTCTCCAGTCAGATCTGTTTTTCGCAAGACATTCCCAGGTGTCGAAGTCTATCTGGCAACTTTTTAGTGAGTCCTTCAGACCGTCTTTAAAACGTTTCTTTGGGAGCCCTCTCTCGCGCCATCCGTCTCTCAGCTCGCCGTAGAGAAGCTTCTTTGGGAGCCGCTCGTCTGACATACGGACGAGGTGTCCGGCCCATCCTAGTCGTGCTTTTTCTAGCAGTGCATGTACGCTGGGCATGTTACTCCTCGAGAGAACCTCGATGTCAGTGACACAATCTTGCCATCGGATGTGGAATATTCGCCTCAGGCAACCTGCGTGGAAGTGGTTTAACCTCCTTGCATGTCTAGAGTATACAGTCCGGCTTTCGCAAGCGTATAGTAGGGTTGGAATGATGGTTGCACGGTAGACTTTCAATTTGGTCTTGACGCTGATGCCACGACGTGCCCAGACCATCGAGCGCATTCTACCAAAGGCTGTGCTAGCCTTTGCTATTCTGCTTGCCACCTCATCGTCTAGGCTGAGAGATCTTGACAGCGTGCTGCCCAGATATGTGAATTTGTCTACGGCATTCAACGTCTGCCCGCTGACTGTAGTCTCTGGTTTTGTGTACGGCATGCCTGGTGCTGGTTGGTACATGACCTCTGTTTGTTTGGCATTTATGGTCAGGCCAAAATTTTCGCATGCGGCAGAGAACTGGTCCATTCCAACCTGCATGTTCAGTTCTGAGTTGCTCATTAGAGCTCATTAGAGCTCTAATGAGTAAAAATAATACCCTCAGCGCATTTCAACAATCAAACAGCTCCGCATCAACACTTCCTAATTCTTTGAATTCCGGGACCCTAACTACTAACTGTACTGCTGTCGACTTCAACATTTCCGTATACATCACATAGACGCTTGTGAATGTTCACAACCGTTTGCTTATCTGCAACAATAAATTATATCAAATATCGGAAGTTGCTAACATGTTCTATTTCAACGGTTTAGTGCAGTCGTATTATTTACCGATTGCAGTGCAATTTGGTACATACAATTGACACATGCCATATTTGAAGTTTCCAAAATTCCTTGCTTCTATTTTGTTATTAGCTGACAAAAACGATGTGGTGCATTTCTTTCTGAATGCCTCTCGTATTTCTAGCTGTGCATGATCTTCGTTATATTTGTTAATTTTTTCCTAGCAATAATTGAAAAGCTTTGTTGACTATAAAATACGCTTTGATACTCTAGTTACGTTACTTTCTGTGTCCGGTAACCTCACAAAGTATTGAACCATAAATCAGCTGCCATTGAAACTCTTTTATTTGCTGCCATGAGATCCGTCAAAGTACATGGTTTTTGCATTCTTGGACAGTGACTCGGATGTTCGGGATCATGGATGAATCCCCATTCTCAAACATTGTCTGCATATCCCCATTTTTTAAAGTTCGATCAACACATGTACACTTCCGTTCGTAATCTGTTCAGGGCTCCTCCCACAGGGTATGACATATTATTCTCTGTCCCAGGTTCTTCTCTGATCTCCATCCATTCACCATGTTTTTGACGCCAATTTTGTTTGCGGTTTTGCTCGGGTTTCTATTCTGTTAACTGTACAGTTTGAAGAAAACTTGTCCTTGATTTCAGTCGTCTCTCTATCTGATGACAGGATAGATCTGTCTTCACGACATCAGATGTAACACATCTCCTGATTTCTGGTAGTCACATATGCCAGCCAATGCAAAACTTTTCCCATTGGCACCCTGTTATAATGCGGCATGTCTCATTTACTGCCACATTGACGTGTCTCGTGTGTGCTGACTCGTGTCATACTGGCGTATACTGCTGCAGCAATTCACAATGAGAGAGAGCTGATGTATGCAACACATTTGGTGATGCTTCTTACGCCGTGTTTGTTAGCTAGCTTACACAGTATGTTATTTTTTGCGCTAACTTTTTGCTTCAATACCTTACAAAATAGTAGATTACACCATTGACAGCTTCGACAGGGAGACACTGGATACTGCCGAGATACTACAAAATCCTACAACAGCTCCCTAACACAATAAGCAGATGTTTTAGGACAAATTGTAGAGCTCTACACAAAGACCAACTCACAGAATCATTTCACATCTAATCTTAGAATAGTTCGGGCTGTTTTCTATCACCTTAGTTGTTCCTGCGGGTAGCTGATTGTATAATGAAGGAAACTATAGCTTATGATAGAACTGAAATCCAGTGTATCTTATTTAAACAGCTAGCATAGTATGCACAGTCTATATTCTCTATCTCACAGCCAATTCTAAATGTATAAGAAGGTAAATACCCCAGACGGAATATCCCATCATGTGGATTAAAATATTAATGTAAACCAAAAAAAAAAGGAAATTGTAACGAAAGAAAATACTACTCATTTCAAAATGGAGTCGAGGTAGAGTAGAGAGCTTCACATATCTAATGAGCATCATAAAGAAGACAGGTGGTGCGAACAAGAATGTAAACAACAGGATACAAAAGGCAAACGTAGTCTTTGCTTGTTGAAAGCCATATGAAAAACTAAAAGTAAAACAAGTGGGATGTCGGTTCTTATACAGACAGCCAAAACGGGGCAGATAACCGAACTTATATTAAGCGATTACACGGCTTCATAAACAAATTTATGAGAAAGATTCTTGACCACCTCTGGCTTGAATACGTTACACACGAACTTTAATATGAAAGAACGGGACAAAGGCATATTGAACAGGACATATTGGGGAGAAAGGTAGCGTTGGATAGGTCACGCAATGCGTAAGCCATAAACCAGTATCATCCGACAGTCTCTGTTGTGGAACCAACCCCAAGGGAAAAAGAGGAGATCGAGAAGGCTATTTAATAAAAACAATGACAAGCTGAAAAGATCTGGAGAAAAAAGCACACGTCTCTTTATGGGCGGTTGGTTGATACCCTATGCACTTACATGTGATAAGGGCGAAGAAGACGAAGAAAAAGAAGTAATAGAATAAGAAGGAACAGTTATCTTGAATTACAATGCAATGGAAGATTCATGTCTCAGGTTGTTGACCTTTATCAAGAAATGTGAGGATAAAAGATATTTTGTTGTTGTTGTATTGATACTGTTTTGGTTATAATCTGCCTGTCATTAGTTGTATCCAGTGCTCAAATAATGGCTTGCATGTGATTAAAGTTAACTTTACCCTTGCGACTTGACAGTGAGAACACGATAAATGATATGTAAAGGCAGTCCATAACATCAAGGAAATGTGTATCTTAATAATCATTATTACGGGAAGAGTTTTTACAGCTGATGGAAGGCTTTATACAGAAACCAAAACTAGACATCAGAAGGTTTCTCTGGTTACTCATTCACTATCACCACTACTTTGACAACTGATAAATAGCATTTCAAACCAACTCTTTGCTCGCAGTGTCGGACTTCGCTTTCTTTGTCTAAGGTACAGTAGAGGAAAATTACAACGTGTCATGTGGAATGTCTGAAGAAAGTCATCAATGCCCCCAGTAGAGATAGAACAACAGACAAGGATATTATAAATATTGTGCTAAATACACAGCAAGAAAGAAAATAATGTTGTTCGGTTTTCTCATGATATCCAGACAACCCGATCAACTATTCATGTACGCATTACAAAATATACTTGGTTACTAAGAAGGAATAAGATCGTGTGGTGGGTGTATGGATGACACAATATAAATCCTACATCATGTTGAGTTGGCAACGAACCATCCCAACACGCTTGGCATAAGGTTGGTTGGTCGGTTTTGATCCAGCATCCTATGGGCTCCTGCCCTTTGGCCCAGTACCATATAATAGTATCTGCATATGTTTGTGAGCTGTTGTTTAGTTCCGTTCAGAGTGTTTCATTTGTCTGCTTTTGGAGGAAAAAGATCTTTCTTAACACCAGCAAGTGCCGGGCATTTAAAAAGGTGCTCAGCAGGTGCGAAGGTGGTCAACAGGTGTGAAGGTGCTCAGATGATGTGAAGGTGCTCAGCAGGTGTGAAGGTGCTCAGCAGTTTTCACATCTCCTCAAGTATCGGTACAAGTGGAAGGAAATGTAATGTAAATTATTATTGTATAATGACATAGACAATACCAACAATACAACATTACATAATATTTCTGCTACAAACATATGTTTATACATTGTTTATGCAAGACACATCAGAGACAAATGACATTGTGTGAGATAACATGCTTCCGGCAAGCCATTATTACCACCAGAAGAAATACAATTATAAACGATAACAATAAGAAATAATGTGGCGACTACTTGATATGCTGAATATTTGATGAGGCTTCACATTGTCCCTTTAGGACAACGACTGTCGTTGGCCCATTACAGGAATCCTGTTTCCGAGAATAAACAGAGGTGGTTTCATAACAAAGTTGTTCAATTTACACTCCCACGTAGATCCATTTCTTGTTCATACTTTGTAGGTCATAGCGGCGCTATTCTTTTCAAACAGTGTACTAATCGATTGGCACAACATGGACATATTGATGGTTCAGTCGTCTTATCGCAATTCCACATGATCAAACAGTGTACAATTTAAGAGTCAACACACTAATACTGATAGTTCCATCATCTCATAAGAATTTGACCCGAGGATACAGTGTACAACTCTAGTGACTCAACACATATGCTGATGGTTTAACCATCTTATCTCAATTCCACATGATCAAACACTGTAAACCTCTATAGACTCTGTACATAAACTGATTGTTCAACCATGTCATGAGAATTATATCTGATCAACTCCTAATGTGCGAATATAACAAACGGATATGAGAAAGACAATGTAACACATAGATTGGTAAAAGAAAACCAATGCGGCAGCGCAGCATAGTTCCTGCCAAAAGAAAGAACCCAAATTAACACTTGACTAAGTCTCGCTAGATAAGTTGCCTAACAAATAGATAGTGTAAGTGTGCAGAGCAGTCCACAAACTAATCTTGGCAGACTTCATTTCCTGTGCTGGTCGAACAATGCTTTTCACTCCAATACAATTTCCTGGCATCAATCGATCACGTGGTGCTAAACCCACTAAACAAATCAAGGCTAAATATACAGTTCTTCCTCGAGAGCCCAGCTTTCACAGACGACAACATGGCTGGAACACTCAACAGTAAGCAGGCCAAACTGGGTTCACAGATAAGACAACCAAAGTAGGCTTTTATAAATAAAAGGAAAACATAGATATACCTAGTGGACCATTTTTTTCTGAACACGCGTAAACCTACCTACACATCATGCACGCACGCACGCACGTACGCATCACACACACACACGCGCACATCACACATGCACGCACGTCTGTCTATTCAACGAACATTTTGTAATCAATGGTGTGTAAATAGTCTGTCACTTTGGTAGTGAAACATTCTTTAATTAAAGAGAAAAAAGAATAGTAAATAGTCGGTCACTTCGATTGTGCAACAAAGTTTTGTAAAGTCTGTCACCTTGGTAGTGTACAGTCCTGTTTCTAGCGAGACAAAGCCAAGCAAATAGTTTGTCACTTTAGTAGTGTAACATTCTTTAACTAGTGAAACAAAGTTGTGTAAATAGTATGTCATTTTGGTAGTGTAACTTTCTTGATTTAGTGAAACAAAGTTGTGTAAATAGTATGTCACTTTGGTAGTGTCATTGTTTAACTAGTGAAACAACGCTGTGTAAATAGTATGTCACTTTGGTACTGTGGAATTTAAGTGGTTGAACAAAATCTTGTAGATCTTCAACAGCCAGAAAATAGCACTGTCTACTTCAGTAGCCTAGGAAAAGTAATTTATTATAATATTCCTTTGAATTATCTCCTTCTTGATCACTATCTTTCATGTGTCCACATAATTATATTTAAAACCATTAGCAAGAAGCGCCATATTGCTTACCTCTTATTTGTGTAATCATTCATGTGCTGTTTTGTTTAGCCTACAAGTATTTGTTTTTATAGTCTGTCTTTCATTCGGTCAAGGTAGACCTTTTTCAATCACAGTATTTCTGCAATTTGAATATAAGAACGGACTGGCCAATGAAAATACTTTTGGAGTGTCAAGTTTATTTAAATCAGATTTTACATCTTGAAGTATACAGAAAGTTTTTACATCTTAAAGTATGCAGGACGTTTTTACATCTAATGCTTGGCTTACTTGTTGCTTGTTTTGAAAGTTTGTGTTACAAATCACATGTCCTTTCCTTAGTTTCACTACATTATTGACGTCATTTCCTTAGTTTCACTACATTATTGAAGTCCTTTTCTTAGTTTCACTACATTATTGACTAATTGCGGTCATTGAGTTTCCTAAGTCTCTTAAATAGCATAGGTAGGGGCACTAGAAGAAACTAGACACGCTTTTAAGTAGAGAATGATAGAGGGGACAGGACTCTCTGGATGTCTCTAGAATAATGAGTCTATCCAGTCGTGATCTAGTATAGAAATAGGAGGACAGGATGGTTAAGAAGGACGTGTAGAAGAGTAGCTAAAATCACATGAGCAGCACGAGCATGTCCTTGAAGGAGGGATGGAAGACGACGAGAGACACCATGCATTCAATAAGCGCTAACGAGGACCTGGTTTCGATGCGTACTAAGGGGAGATAAATATGGTATAGACATAAAGTATGTCGCGAAGATTCCCTTTCCGACACATTGTTCCAACTTCATTCAGTGTTTAAGTGATAGAGTGGTTAGAGTGATTGCCTCTTGGCAATGAAGGACGCATTTTATATTCTCGGTATTGATACACTCCGTTCACCCAGTTGTAAATGTGTACATGACGAAGAGGTAGTGATTGGAACTGGGCTCCCAACATCTGATATTGCTAGAACTTAGTACAATCAAGTCTCTAACACTTCATCACCGATGGTAGTGTTTGGAATTGAACTCCGTTGTATATATGAAGATTATCAAATTCTTCCTTCTTTTCTTCTTAGTTCTTCCTTCTTCATTTTTCTTCTACTTCTTTTTTCTTCATTCTTCTTTCTTCTTCATTATTCTTTATCTTCCTCTTTTTCTTTTGCTTCCTCTTCTTTCTCTTCTTCTTCCTGGCAACAGACATTGACATGCCTGTTTGAATACCAGTATTCAAGTTATTCCAAATATGACACGATACAATACAATGAAATGCATTACCTTACCACACGACCTGATACTGAGATCTTTCACTCTTAACGGTAGTTTTGTGGTGGCGCTTCTTACATCCCTGAACACATTCAGATAGACCTTGGTCTCCTCACTGCAGTGAGACATCTTCTTCTTCGTCGTCCCAGTCAGACATCAACCTTTATTTTTTCAAAAAAAGCAGCGGTCATCCTGAGGCTGTCGACATGCCATAGAGGTTGTCTAGTGTTGCCATTGGTGATGGCCACATCTGCTTTCTCTGATCCTCGTATGTCGGGCAGTTTTGCAGCAAATGTTCAGCGGTCATTTTCCCAGTGCCGCACATGCATTCGTCAGTGCCACCTATCTTCAATTTATTGAATATGTGGAACCTCAGTCTATTGTGGCCAGTGCGAAGTCTGAAGACCACGACCTGCTCTCTTCTGTTCAACTGGTAATAGGCATCGTATTTTGTGTAGCCAGTATGCTCTGTTTCCCGTTTGGTCATGTATCTAGCTCTAATAAGCCTCTTTGACTCTTCGTATGTCACACTAGTGTCTGGTTGTGGTAGTCTTGCACCTTCTTTTGCCAGTCTGTCTGCCTCCTCTTTGCCTTGGATATTACAGTGGGATGGAACCCACTGTACCACTACTCTTTTTGGTGCGGACTGCTGGCATAGTTGACAGAGTACTGCTCTTAAATCATTAAGTTCAGTATTTTTCTGTCTTTTTAGTGCTGTGACTATGGCCAGGGCATCTGTAAGCAGGACTATATGGCTTTCATTTTTCTTGCTTGTCACCATTTCTTCTACTGCTGCAGTGCGATATAAGACTTAACAATAGGCTCAGAACTGTGGGGACCACGGGTTGCTGTAACACAGTGTGTTTCAAGGAGCACGACTATGACGTCAGGTGAGCTCTTGTGCAGTATGTTCTAGCAGACCGACGTCCCACAACTTCAGAGAACAAAATAGAGAACGTCATTTAAGACATCAAACGTGCTCGAATTACTTGAATAAAACGCAAGCTTCACAAGAGAGCTACACTACACACTATGTATATAGGGCTAGCGATGTTCAGTATTCCTGACTGGAATTGGTGACTTCTGTTTTACAGGGGAAGGGAACGGAATATCGAATGACTTGTCTATTACAGGGGAAGGGAAGAAAATATCGAATGACTTCTATATTACAGGGGAAGTGAATATCGAATGACCTCTCTATTACAGGGGAAGGGAATATCGAATGACTTTTCTATTACAGGGAAAGGTATATCGAATGACTTCTATATTACAGGGAAAGGTAATATCGAATGACTTCTTTATTACAGGGGAAGGGAAGGGAATATCGAATGACTTCTCTATTACAGGGAAAGGGAATATCGAATGACCTCTCTATTAAAGGGGAAGGGAATATCGAATGACTTCTTTATTACAGGGGAAGAGAAGGGAATATCGAATGACTTCTTTATTTTATGTTATTCGTTTTAAGTTGAACTTAAGCGCAGATAGATACTTGTCTTTTGATCGTTCCCACGAACAATTCTTTGTTTACAACTCGCCGCCTCGTAGTTTCCTCATATACACTTCCTTATCATGTTCATTAATTCTTCTTCTTCTTTCCTTCGCCTGAAAACAACAAGTTTATATCTGCGATCTTGTGCCTTGTATAAACTTCACTGTCATTTTAAGTTCGGATAAAGGTCCATAAAGTTTATCATCCAATGTGTTTCTATCGGTCAGTGAGATTTTCCATGTATACCATTTTCCGGACAGTTCTGTAATATGTGCTCTACTGTCTGGGGGAGGGCGGAGGATGAAAGGGGGGGGGGGGGGTGTGCCCGCTTGCGCACGCAGCTGAGTTGCCAATCTTTAATTGTGTGTACATTTGTCTGCTGAGTCCATTATGTCCTGTTCTAAGCCGCAACAGTTTGCTATTACCTGTCCATCTTGTGTCAATCGTCTTGTGAAGCTGTGGGTGCTTTCTGATTTATTTGATCATCTTAATCGTCTGTTGGTATGACGCTGGTACATATTGTTGCTGCTTCTTTGTTTGTCTACTTGCGACACAAGCAAGTAAGGTTTACATATGGTCTATGCTTGTTGATAGAAAGGTGCGGAAGTAATTCAGTGTCTATATTTTTGTTTGGATCGAACAAGGCACCCTGTTCTCCGGACTACATCCGGCTACTTGCAAAGCCTTTTTCAGGGCTTGGTAGCGGAAGTTTGAGAACGTTCAGGGCTTGGTAGCGGGAATTTGAGAACCTTTAGGGCTTGGTAGCGGGAATTTGAGAACGTTTAGGGCTTGGTAGCGGGAATTTGAGAACGTTTAGGGCTTGGTAGCGGGAATTTGAGAACGTTTAGGGCTTGGTAGCGGGAATTTGAGAACGTTTAGGGCTTGGTAGCGGAAGTTTGAGAACGTTCAGGGCTTGGTAGCGGGAATTTGAGAACCTTTAGGGCTTAGTAGCGGGAATTTGAGAACGTTTAGGGCTTGGTAGCGGGAATTTGAGAACGTTTAGGGCTTGGTAGCGGAAGTTTGAGAACGTTTAGGGCTTGGTAGCGGGAATTTGAGAACGTTTAGGGCTTGGTAGCGGGAATTTGAGAACGTTTAGGGCTTGGTAGCGGAAGTTTGAGAACGTTTAGGGCTTGGTAGCGGGAATTTGAGAACGTTTAGGGCTTGGTAGCGGAAGTTTGAGAACGTTTAGGGCTTTGGAGCGGAAGTTTGAGAATGAACGGCGAAGAAGAAGAAGAACTGGGACATCTTTATTCCTTAGTCGCAAGTGCAGAATGATAAAGACTATCCAATTTGCGACACATTTGTGTGTGTGTTTCGTTGGTCTAGTGATAAATGTTTTTCTTTCTTGCGACAAGGCACTTCCGTCATCTGAAGTTCCGGCGTTTGATTTCCGTGATCTCCATTTACTATTTTTTTTTCAATTGATAACAATGTGTGTTACTCGAGTGCGGATACTGACTTGTGTTGTGATCGTTTCCATAACCGAACATTCTTTGTTTTCTTCTCTGTTACATTTAGTGAAGATAGCCTGTAGCCGCTAGTTTCTACACAATGATATCACTCATCCCATGCTCGGCTCTCGTTAAAGATTAACACCTGGTTAGGCAAAACATACTGATCAGACATGTTAGTCAGGGTCAGGCAAAACATACTGATCAGACATGTTAGTCAGGGTCAGGCAAAATATACTGATCAGACATGTTAGTCAGGGTCAGGCAAAACATACTGATCAGACATGTTAGTCAGGGTCAGGCAAAATATACTGATTGGACATGTTAGTCAGGGTCAGGCAAAACATACTGATCAGACATGTTAGTCAGGGTCAGGCAAAACATACTGATCATACATGTTAGTCAGGGTCAGGCAAAACATACTGATCAGACATGTTAGTCAGGGTCAGACAAAATATACTGGCCAAGACCCTCACCTCGACTTTCCCATAGTCTTTTCTGAAAACGGGCTGTTTTCATAGCAGCCTGGCTAATGTGGTGAGGGATCGACGTGATCCCCATAGTAGTGAGTGACACGCGGATGAAGCCAATTATAGCACAACCGCATGGAGGACCCCAGTCCACCTTTATTAACGTGCTGGGGATGTGAAAACAACTACAACAAACCGCCATTTAATCCCTTATTTCATGGCACACAAAAGAGTAAATTTACACTTGTGGGCATTGAACAACAACAACTAAAATGGGTTTGTCTGTGACAGAAGTGAACATGTCCCCCTTCACGCTTAGAGCGTGGCATGCAAGATGACTAACAGTGCAGTTCTAACTCATCTAGGATAGAATGTTCTCTAACTCATTGATTAACTTTCTGGATTTTACAGCCAGCTCAAGAAACAATTTTTCACATTTGATACCAGAAAAAAAAGAAGCACAAAAGAAGCGAAAGAAGAAGAAACAGAAGAGAAAGACGAACGAAGGAAAGAACAAGGTGAAGAAGAAGAACTTGAGCAAAAAAGACGATTAAGAAACTAAAAACGTCGACCCCAAACAAACACAAGACAGAACAAAAGACGATAAAAACAAATAATAATAAGAAGACGACGATGAATAAGACAAACTAGAACAAGAAGAAAAGGAAGAAGCAAAAGTAGAACTAAACAATTAAACTAAAAAAGCACACGAAGAAACAGAAGAACAAGCAATAACACAAGAAGTTGAAGCAGATGAAAAAAAAAAAAAAAATTAAAAAGATTAGAAGAGGACGAAAACACATTTTGTTAAATAAAAGAAGAGACAGAACAAGATGAGATGAAAAAAAGATGATGGAGGATGAAAAAGAAAACGACGAATAAGAATTACACAAATGAGGAGAGATGAAGAAGCTGAAGAAGAAGAAAACACATAAGATGAAGAAACAGAAGAAAAAGACGAAGACACGGAAGAATAAAAAAAATAATTGATGCAGCAGAAACAGGAAAGGAAGAAGCAGAAGATGATGGAACAGAAGAAGTCCAAATATAAATATATGAAACATAATGAGAACAACAAGTAGAAAGAAAAAGATAAGACGAAAAAACCAGAATGAGGAGAAAAATAGGAAAAAAAGGAAAATGAGAAGAAGAGAAAGAAAGGAAGGTCGAGATAGATGATGAAGAAGAAGCCAAAAGAATGAGTAGAAATAAATGAAAAAGAAGAGGTAGAGGAATAAAAATACCAAAAAACCCAAAAAAAACCAAAAAAAAACCAAAAGAAGTAGTAGACGAAAAAGATGAAATAGAAGAAGTGAAAGAGCAAACAGAAGAAGGAAAAGAAGTCGATGAAGACACTGGCCTTACTGCCTCGATGTGGTAACCCTAGACTACACTGCCTGACGCGACCTATCTAAAACATGTTCTGCCAATTTTCATGAATCTCAGACACTGTTAAGCTTCAGCCTAAAGGCCTCCAGCAACCCTTCACCTTGGCTTTCCCCTCTTGTACGTGTTTTAATTAAAATGCGGACATTCAACCCACATATTCTATCTGTGGTAGTAATCACGTACAGTCCGCAGAAAAACGTCTATTTTTTTCCAGATAATATTCAAACTATACTTCCGGCGTTTATTCTTTTGGTTTGTGCCCACCATGTTGACTAATAAGGCTGAAGAATAAAGCTCGCTTGCCGTTGCAGTCGCATCGCAATCTACAGGATAAGTTGTTTTTTTACCCTTGATTCAAGAATCAAATGCTTTACCAAGGTTTTTAACCCATGTCCCATTGATGAGAGGAGCGGTGTCTTAGCTGCTCAGCCATTGATTGCGTCATTAATAATTTATGTTTGTGGTCTCCTCTCCCCATCATGACTTAGTAGTTTGGCTAATATTCTTCTTCTCTTTATTTGTACTCCTCGTTTTCTTCTTTTTCCGCTTCTCGTTCGCCATGTTTCTTCCTGTTACATCTACAGATAAAGCCCAGTTCTCTGGATAAAGGTTGATATAGGAGACAGTTCTTTAAGGATTTGGCTAATAATTTGTGCAAGGGAATACAAAGCATCAATATAAGTTAGTGGCTGCCGAAGACGAATGTGTCGCCCCTGTTGAGGGCTTGGTAGCAGGAGATTGAGAACGGCGCAGAAAAATTATATGTTTGTGAAACTTGAAAATGCATGTTTCTATCTGCACTACCAATGGTTGTAATGCGGATTCCCTGGCCTGCACACGCATAACTTGCACTTCTTGTTTCCTCTTCGTTTCATTTAAATGCATGTCAAAGTATCATCGTTGGTGTGGACAATGGTGGTGTTTGTAGCAATCCATTTTACATGAAAACAAGATCTTTGTCGTTTGTTCGATCTGTACGAAACTTAGGACTACCACAAGGATCCTGGCACGTTTTAAATATCATGTATCCTATAACTCACTGGCGCTCTTGCAGTGGTATTTTGTGCAGCTATTCGAGGTAGACAATGAGCTTGCTGGCCCCATTCACAACACTGTTTAGCAGCTTTTTATGCCAAGATTGTACGATCATGCTAGCCTTGTTATAAGCTCTCTTTACATCGGTTGTGTGAAACCAATCTTGTTGGCCATTAGAAGATATTTGGAGTACATCTCTCATCTCATGAGCAGAGCGCGAGAGAGCCGAATCTTAAACAGACATAAGTCCAAGCGTTGGGCATGGTATGAATGATGATTTGTCGGTGTCGACATCACGCAGGGAATCACAAAGAGCCCTAAAGGATTTGGGTTACCACGTTTTTAAACTGCAGCCAAATGAGGCTTCCATGCAGACCTGCAATATGTCAACACTTGGCGTCATGACTGAGAGTATAATACAATTACGAAGAAACGTGTTCTACTCTGTTAAGAAGCAACATAACTGCGCTCTGGGAAGACTCATATGTGTTCAGTATCTCTATTAAATTCCAATTTTTGCAGATACTGATGATACCTATAGCTCGCTGGTTGTAAACACTCCATCTCCGACCTATTAGACACACTTCTCTGTTGGACCCATGCATGATTTAAAAACGTTGATATCTGTAGGTTATCGGCATATCGAGCCGTGGATATACTTTGTAGAGCTGTTACCGTACACGATGCGGCTACTAGCCCTGACCACAGAACCCACTTGTCTAACACTATTATGGCACACGTGAATTAATGTAATCGTCATTGTTTCCTCACCGTGATTCCCATTGGTTATAATAATTATCCACTTGCAATTTATATAGGCACACACGTACACGCATTCGCACTAAATGGCTAGATACAGGCTTAGTGTGAAGGGATCAACTGTAGTGGTGTCCCCATGCTTCATATTGGGATAATGACTGACAACGCAAGCAGTTACCATCAGACATGATGGCGTCTTTAAGAACAGTAACAAACCTCCTCAAATTTACCCGGTCTACTGCCATCCTTAGTTTTAAAAAAAGGCTACAGCTCTGGTTCCACGATTCCTCTCTATATTCCTTATGAATTAAGTTTGAACAAAGTTCGACCGATAACCTTCAATATATAAATAAACTTGGGGGATCCCGAAGTCTGCTTGCCACTAGTGTCGTCCTTACACAAAATCTAAAAACTTAAAATGCCGTGAGATTTCCAAAGAAACACACGCAGTTTATGGTCTAGTCGCAAGGGAAACATGTAAGAGCCATTGTGCTGGATGAAATATAACAAATTATGGATAAGCATGTCTCAGATACAGTGCTAGAGATGGAACATCATGGATAAGTGTGGTTGACATACTGATCTGGAACATCGTGGATAGATATGGATCAGATACTGAGCTGGAATATCAAAGAAAGTTATGTTTCAGGTATCGAGCTGGAACATCAAAGAAAGGTATGATTTAGGTACCGAGCTGGAACATCAAAGAAAGGTATGATTCATGTACCGATCTGGAACATCAAATAAAGGCATGATTCAGGTACCGAGCTGGAACATCAAAGAAAGGTATGATTCAGGTACCGATCTGGAACATCAAATAAAGGCATGATTCAGGTACCGAGCTGGAACATGAAAGAAAGGTATGATTCAGGTACCGAGGTGGAATATCAAAGAAAGGAATGATTCAAGTACCGAGCTGGAACATCAAAGAAAGGTATGATTCAGGTACCGAGGTGGAAGATAAAAGAAAGGTATATTCTTCTTCTTCGTACGCTGTGAGACGACAACTTGAATTTGTTTGAAGAAAGCAGCTGTCATCATGAGGCCGTCGACACTGCCATTGAGCTTGTCTAGTGTTGGCACTGGTGATGGCCACATGTGCTTTATCTGGTCCTCGTATGTCGGGCAATTTTGCAGCAGATTTTCAGCGGTCATTTTCCATGTACCACAGGTTCATTCGTCAGTGCCACCTATTTTCAGTTTATTGAATAGATGGTACCTCAATCTGTTGTGGCCTGTGCGGAGTCTGAAGACCACGACCTGCTCTTTTCTGTTCAACTGGTAGTAGGCATAATTTTTTTTTGTAGCCAGTACGTTCTGTTTCCCATTTGGTCATGTATCTGGCGCTAATAAACTTTTTGGACTCTTCTTTGGTCACGCTAGAATCTGATTGTGGTAATCTTGCACCTTCTTTTGCCAGTCTGTCATCCTCCTCGTTGCCTTGAATGTTACAGTGGGATGGAACCCACTGTACCACTACTCTTTTTGGTGCGGACTGCTGGCATAGTTGACAGAGTACTGCTCTTAAATTATTAAGTTCTGTATTTTTCTGGCTTTTTAGTGCTGTAACCACGGACAGTGCATCTGTAAACAGGACTATCTGGCTTTAATTGCTTTCCCCTGTCAGCATTGCTTTTACTGCAGCCTTCAGTGCCTCTGCCACCGCTCTGAAATTGCTTGAGAATTTTCCAGTTGCCACTGACAGTGTTATTTTTCTACCATTTGTTAGGCTCAGGAATACCCCTCCCCCCTTCCATTCTGTGTTGTGTTTGTTACAGAACCGTCGGTGTATGCATGGGTCCAGTCCATGCTTGGGTAGTGTTCCTCTATGTACCTCAGGGTAATGTCTCTTCTTTCTTTTTCAGTCTGGCTGTTCTTGTTTCCAATACCTGGTATATTTTCTACCACCTCTGGAAGAGTATGCTCCTTCCAGGTGGGTTTGCGTACAGTAGGGATGGGCTTTGGTGTTGTTATGGTCTTTGCTCATCTTTGCTTTGGCTATTTCTGCAAAGTTTCTACGCTTTAGTTTCCCATTTCCAAATCTATTTAGTCTTTGATGCATTGGATGATCTGTCAGTCTTCTTAGTTTCTCTGCTTGCTGCTGGGCTCTGCTGCCTCTTTTGTCGGTCATGGATTGCAGATTTGTAATCTTTTCAAGTTCTGCAATTGGCGTTGACTTCATGCCTCCTGTTATAACTCTCGTGGCTTGGTTTTGAAGTTTGCTAATTTTATCAAAGTTCGCCTTTGATGCTGTTGCCCATGCCATAATGCCATACTCGAGAACTGGTCTCACTCTTCCAGTGTACAGTTTCCTCAGTATTCTTTCGTCCTCTCCCCAGCTTGTGCCAACAAGTTTCCTCATGATTGCCATTCTTTGTCTTGCTCTCATGCGGTTTCTTTCGATCTGACTTTTCCATGTCATGCGCCGATCAAATGTGACGCCCAAGTGGTTTGGGTTGTCGTTTACCCGCAGATATTTGCCATTAAGACTTAATTTGGTGTTTTGTAGTTTGTTTGAAAGGTTGGTGTTTTGTAGTTTGTTTGAAAGGTTGGTGTTTTGTAGTTTGTTTGAAAGGGAGTATATCGTACATGTTGTTTTTTCTTCATTTATTTTGACCAGCTATGATTTCGCCCACTCCTCCAGCGATGTTAGGGCCTGCTGCACCCGATTGTTTGCTACGGTGAGATTTTCTTCAGAGGTCCACGTGGCCAGATCGTCTGCAAACATGGAGCTGTGGACTCTTATTTGTATATTCTCGATGATGTTTTATATACACCAGAAAAAATGTGAGTGACAGTACTCCCCCTTGGGGTACTCCTTGCTCCAGTGACACCTATTTGTTCATCTGCCTTTGTACTTGGACTCTGGCTGTTCTGTTTTCGAGGTAGTGGCTAATCCATCTGTACATTTTTCCAGATACTTCACTTCTTCGTACCTTGACTTTAAGTCCCTCTTTCCACACCTTGTCAAATGCCTTATCTTTATCCACCCAACCACTACTGTATGCTTTTTCTCTTGGTAAGCATCCTCTATTTCCTGCGCTATGAGAGTGATCTGGTCCTCAGTGGATCTGTATTGTCTAAATCCTGCTTGCTGTGGAATTAATATGTGTTTTGCTTCCAGGTGCCACATCAGTCTGGTGTTTATCATACGCTCCATCAGTTTACCTACACAGCTCAGTAGACTGATATGCCTGTATCCATTTGGATCTGTTCTATCCTTTAACCTTTTACACCCTAACCTTCCCATTGTATGTTGTTTGGAAACCGAAGACACTACTACTATGTTCAATGCAACTTCATTTCTTATTCTGTTGTGGGATAGCATTTACAACGCATAAGTAAACAAATAGTATATGAATAAGGCAAAGAAGTATCTCCCTGCTCTTATGAATATGTATTTCCTGTTTTAAGGCTTAAGGTGTAAAGGGTTAAAGAAAGGTATGATTTAGGTACCGAGCTGGAACATCAAAGAAAGGTATGATTCAGGTACCGAGCTGGAACATCAAAGAAAGGTTTGATTCAGGTACCGAGCTGGAACATCAAAGAAAGGTATGATTCAGGTACCGTGCTGGAACATCAAAGAAAGGTATGATTCAGGTACCGAGCTGGAACATCAAAGAAAGGTTTGATTCAGGTATCGAGCTGGAACATCAAATAAAGGTATGATTCAGGTACCGAGCTGGAACATCAAAGATAGGTATGATTTAGGTACCGAGCTGGAACATCAAAGCAGCATGGTTTATTATATCTGCTGTATAATGAGCTCGCCGTGGAACTGTGCAACATGCTGGAGAATGTAGATGAATTGTTCTTGAAAATCTTAATTCTAAATGTGCATATTTAAGGATGGGTAACACAAGTTACTAAATATTGTACATTACAAGTCTCAACTCCTCAACTCAGTATTGAGCACAGTTGAGAAAGTTGTAACTGACAGTTTTTGAATTAAATAAAACACAAAAGCTATACGCAAATTTTAACATGAAAAAACTACGAAAATTCCTTAATAGAGCCGATTTTTTAATATGAAAACATCTTTTAAACTAGAACAACCATTATTTTAATTATTACAATAGTCTCTTCTTTCTTCTTTGCGATCAGGATCTTTTGGTCATGTTATATCTGCAGGCCAGTCGCCATGATGAAGTCTGCAGTCTTCACCAGGTCGAAGCGGCTGCCCCACAGCTTTTGTCTCAGCTCCGCACCCTCTGGCCAGTTCTGGCATCTCATTTCGCTATAGATTGGGCATTCCTGTAGAATATGCTCAGGATCCTGGCATCCTGTTCCACATGGGCACTCATCAGTGTGTGAGATATTCAGTCGGTAAAGATGTTCTAGTATTCTGTAGTGTCCAGTTCACCGGCAAAATAGGGTAGTTTGTTGATTTCATTTGAGTTGGTGAAATGGGTCTGGCGTACACTGCTTATGTTTCTGTCTTCTTTCCATTGGTGTATATACTGATTTCTGGTGATGTTCTTGATTTCTCTATATGATACTCGATGATTAAATTGTGCCTTTTTGCTGCCATCTTTTGCCATAGCATCAGCTCTCTTGTTTCCCGTGATTCCGCAATGGGAGGGTAGCCACTGGAGCGCTATTGTTGAGGATCTCTGGAGTTTTCCAAGCTCTGCTCTGATCTCTGATAACAGTGGTTCGTTGTTTGTTTTTTGTATTATCTCTTATAGTACTCTGCAGTCTTTGAATACAGCTATTTTTGTTGGCGAGGGTCTTGGCCAGTATGTTTTGTCTGAACCTGAATAACATGTCTATTCAAAATATTTTGCCTGACCCTGACTAACGTGTCTGATCAGTATATTTTGCCTGACCAGAAGTTAGTCTTACTTCCCGTCCCTAAGGAATAACACAAATAATTAAAAACAGAGATTAGTAGCTACTACTTTGAAAATAAACTTAGTTTGAGTTATCCGTATACAAATAATGTACTATGTAGAGCTAAACTAAATTGGAATTTAGGTAAGTGAAAATAAAATGTAAAAATGTGTGTTTGATAAAGGCGATGTGGGCGGACGTCCATAACGTATAAAGATCAAACAAAACTGGGACAGAGGTGGATATATCGAAGAGAAGATTACAAAATGCCAGAATTTGTTGTATTCTAAAGATGAACCCTTAGATGGTCATGAACATGTTTTGTTATGTTACTGCTGAAGTACACCTGGTCTGCGGCTTTGAAATGATCAACTTTTTTCAATGACGGTCGGTAGATGTTGACCATCGTAAAATCAGGTACATTTTTCTCCTTCAGTGTCGATCAAAATTGATTTTTCTACAAGATTAATTCAATTCTATTTTTTCGCCAATGTGTAGTAGTTTAAATAAAGTTAAATTCGCTCTTATTTCGCTCTTATAATTTCCATTTAAGACTGGCTGGTAGGCATCAGCGCTGCAGGCTATTTGGTAAAAGTAATACATTTGTCATTGTATTCTGTACGAAAACAAGAAAATCTATATGATAATAATAATAATAATACCTTAATAATAATAATAATAGTAATGATAATAATAATATAATATGGTGATTACCAAGCACGGACTAAAAATAAATACAATTATTGGTCGCCAAGGGAATGTATCAACGTCAATACTATGATTAGCAGATTTTCGCGGACATTTCGTTTAAGCTTTTTCAAATTCAGTTGTTCAAAGATCAATTGTACCGGCACATTGTTTTTTGTAATTTCTAACTAATGCATCAATACCAGGTTTTAGGTGATGCAGATATTAAGAGAGATTATTTAGTGAGATTCTAATTATGGATTGATCTTGAAAAGTTAATTAGTCGACTGACATGAACAGCTGCTGGTTATCACGTCACTGGCAGTCTGCTCTTGAACGTCACTGGAAAGAGAGGAACATGAGAGGAAACATATATTGTGTACTCCTTAAAATGAGAGAGGATTTACGCAGTGGAGGAAATTGTCTGAGTAAATAAAGTTCCTCATCTTGGAATGTTCGGCGCAATGATACAATTTCTATTCTCAATGCCGATCTGGCGTCCGGTATTTGTCCCGTCATACACAAATGGACGATAGTTTGGACAATGTGTCTTACTGCTACTGTTTGCCCTGACCTCAGTAATTGGACTTTCGTAGCGGTTATTGTTGATTGACCCTTTCTGCTCTATTCTTTCAGTACGTGTCCGGTGTATAATCTCTTCCCCCCTATCTCGTTTGTCAACGTGTCCATCTAAGTTGTTAGACACGATGGGGTGGGTGCTGGGGATAATACTGTCTTCCGTGTGCCTTTCCTGTGTCTTCTGTTTAATTTCTGTGTAGTAAGTAATATTTTCTATCACTCCTCTCTAGTGTTTCTTTAACATCGTCAATTCATCTTTTTCTTGGAATCCCGTTTGCTCTGTAGCCACGCCTATTGTTGTTTCTGGCTCTGGTGATGAGACGGTGTAGAGACATGAATGCCATTATGTCCACTCTATAGAGTTCGAGAAAATGATTATGGGCGAATGTCAAGAATTTTTTAAGATAAACTGATTCCTTAACTTCAGGCTTGAAAAATCGTGCTGTGGGCAAGTCCTTAACCTAACTCAACATATTGAGGGTGAGGACGAGCGCAAGCAGGTGACAAGGGCAGCTTTGATTAAGCCCACAGCGACATACGGCACGGCAGTAAATCACCACCTACTCCTATCAAAGATTTACAAGGTCACAAATGATTGGCACCTGACCCAGATAGTTAAATGTCTACTACAGAATAGAAGATTTTATGTGACATTGCAAGCTGAAAGAAGTCGCAGGAGGAACCCGAATGTATAATGTATAGGTCAATGATCAACCGACCAGCTCAGGCACTAGCCAATTCATCTATTCAGATGGCTAGGTGGTTGCTGCTCAAGGAGCGTGTTTCAATGAAGAGGAGCCCAAACTCACTAATGCCCTTGACAGATTTGCTGAGTACTATGAGGATATCCATCTAAAAACTAACCCCAACAAAACAAGTCTTTCCCATAAAGATCAGAGAAGCGAGAAGGAAAATCCAGATTAGTTGACAGGGGCATACGCCTAGGTAGATAGGAATTACAATGGATTGCACATTATCCTACAAGGAACACTAAGAAGGTGGAGCAAAAAGTGAGCGCAAGAAATAACATACTGCATAAGCTAACAAATACGGCTTGGGCAGCAGCATCAATGGTGTTGCGCACGTTGGCTTTAGCATTGTGCATTTCTGCAGCAGAATACGCCGCGCCAGTATGGAACGACTGAGCACACACGAGGCATGTCGATCTGGCAGTACATGAGGTAAGTTTCATTGTAACAATTTGGTTTAAGCCAACACAGGAAAAAGTTTATGCAATCGCTGGAATCGCACCACCTGAAATCGGGAGATGTGTTGCGTCAGAAATCGAAAAGAAAAAGCAGTCCTGTGATCAGAGACACATTTGTCTATATTATCCAGAAGAAGGACGACTGAAATCAAAGAAGTTTACTACAAACTGTAGTTAACAGACCATAAACCCGAGAAAAACCGGACAGAAAATGGTGTCAAAGATATGTCGAGGAATGGATGGAGATCAAAGGATAGTTTGCGACAGGACATACTATACAATGCCCTGTGTGGAAAGCCCTGAACAGATTACAAACGGGAGTGTCCATGTGTAGATCAAACTTGAAAAATGGGGATATATGGACAACAATATGTGCGAATATGGATCCATCCAAGACCTAGAACATCTGTATAATTATTGAAGAATGTATAAACCATGTACTTCGGTAGACCTCATGGCAGCAAGTGAACGAGCGTCCAGGGCAGCTGACTTATGATCTTTGTGAGGCTACTGGACACGGAAAGTAAGTACACACTGGTAACAGATGGTTGGCCAAGATCCATGCCTGACACTGGTAACAGAGGGTTGGCCAAGATCCATGCCTGACACTGGTAACAGAGGGTTGGCCAAGGTCCATGTCTGACACTGATAACAGAGGGTTGGCCAAGATCCATGTCTGTCACTGATAACAGAGGACTAGTCAGGTTCCATATCTGACACTGATAACTGAGGATTGATAATTCGTTTGTTTATCGCTGTTTGGACTTTTGGATGTCTTAGTACTAGTGTTAGAAAATAATATGATCCCATATACTTTCAAACGTTTCTAAGCACATCATATTTGTACATTCCTACTATTCAAAGTGTGCCCTGTTTATTGCGCATTTCTTAAATCTTGATGTTATATCACTATATTGCATGTTCCTATTGTTTTCTTGCAACCATATGGTCAGCCAACCACTAAGAAACACAACATTTCTTTATGAGATGGGTTTCCCTGTACTCTTTTCTGCGGACGTGGGTCAATTGCGGCCGTTTTCGTGATGCATTTGTTTGAGGTTGCTTCCCTATACTTTTGCTTTCCAAAACGGTGTTTCTCCTAACACGCTGTCATCACAGAGTATCGAGTCTTTCAAACGCGACATGTCTAGAGTTACCCAGAAGTCCTATCAGTTTAGGAAATGATCAGTCTGATACTTCGCAAGTGTATAGACTTGTTAACCTCTCTTCTATATCCATGAGTGGATACCGTGGATTCTTACTAGGGATGAGAGAATAGGCACACTGCACATTATTTTATATCACAAAAAAACTACTAAATATAGTTGTGCATGGGGCTAGCAACCTCATCGTGCAAAATAAATTGTTACATAAATAATCATGCAAAAGCACACACATATATTTGTCGCAGACTCTTCTATGACACCAGCTGTAATGGTTGACCGATGCTCCTGCTGGAGTGAAAAGCCGACAATAAAAGAAGACATTTCAATATCTGTCGTGGTTGTCTAACGACCAGCAGAGATCTTTATAGCTGTATATTTGAAATATTTAATTTACTGGAGAAATTTGGCCAGTCATTCACACACGACTGACGACATTTTTATGTTCCTGTCCGGTACATCAATAGCCACGCTCGTGATTATACGCTCAAATCCAACCTGGATACAATACACGAAGTATTATACAACCGTTGATGGAATTTGGATTTTCTTTCTGAGAAGTTAGAGATAGCAAGACACATGGATGATCAAAAAAAGCTAGCCACACCTTCCAACTCTAACCACCCTTTCACCTTGTCGAACTAGTGATAACAAGCCCTTATATTCTGAACACTTGAATGACTCCCGAGTGTCATCTGTCTTTTGCTGGGTTTTCTCCTCCGCGACTTGGGATTAAGCCAGCATATCCGTTTGACTCTGGCGTAATAAAGCGAAAAGTACTCGTACTGTGGGTCAAAGTCCGCCAAAATGAGGACAAATACACTACAATCTTACGGATGTCAGAGCGGCGTGTTTATCCACTGAGCCAACACGACGCAACTAAATCTCTAATCCTTTGTCGTATTTAAGCTAAGCACTTTGTATTTCGTGGCTGAGTAGAAGAGTGGTTGTGTTACTGACCTCACTAATTGGCTCAGTTCCCAGCCTCGACATGCAATAATTTACCCTGATTTAAATGTTTGCCTGACTTCCGGTAAGGGGAGGTAAGGCAGTCGGCCATCCCACTTAAAATAACGTTGAACCTACACATAATCCAGTCTAACACTCTATCTCCTTCATCACATAGTAGATTCTAATGTTCTTTACAGCGATTACGTGGAATGTTTGTTGTCTTCTCAAGTTTTCCACTTGACTGACTATTTTACCAAGAAGCCATTGCCTGACACATTAGGAAAAATCCATGTGCGTACAAGATCACATCTAGTCCAAAAAGTATTGCGTGCCTGTTACCTGGGATTTCCGTTATAATAGGTTATATCCCCGCGTTTTTAATGTAGAAAGTATTGTCTGGTCTCAGCATACCACTGAAAGAACTGTCTAGTCTTAGCATACAACTAAAATAACTGTCTAGTCTTAGCATATCACTGAAATAACTGTCTAGTCTTAGCATACAACTGAAATAATCGTCTAGTCTTAGCATATCACTGAAAGAATTGTCTAATCTTAACATACCACTGAAAACAATGTCTGGTGTCAGCATACAATTGAAAGAATTGTCTGCTCTCAGCATACAACTGAAAGAATTGTTTGGTCTTAACATACCATTGAAAGACTTCTCTGGTCTTAACATACAATTGAAAGACTTCTCTGGTCTGAATATACCATTTAAAGACTTCTCTGGTCTTGACATACCATTGAAAGAATTCTCTCGTCTTAATATATCACTGACATAATTCTCTGGTCTTAATATACCACCGAAAGAATTGTTTGGTCTTAACATACCACTGAAAGAATTGTCTGGTCTTACACTGAAAGAAGTGTCTGGTCTTAACATATCACTGAAAGAATTGTCTTGTCTTAACATACCACTGAAAGAATTGTCTGGTGCCAGGAAACTTTTAAAATAATGTCTGACCACTGGATTGAATACAGGCTTATGAGATAATCAATGGAAAAGATACATTAGACTAAAGGTGACCAAACTACGGCCCACAAGCTAGATCCGGCCCGCCAACCAGTTTTTACAGACCCGCCAACCAGTTCTGGGCCGGCCTCTTATTGTTGATTGAAAATTACTGTATACTTCGCTTAAAAGATATTTCTGTATACTTCGCTTAAAAGATATATCTGTATACTTCGCTTAGAAGATATTACAAAATAGCACGCACAAGCACCAGAAAGAAAAAAAACAAAGAAAAATAAAATTGAAAGACCCAAAATGAACGATTACCATCTCCTCACCATAACACTCTCTCTCTCACTCTCTCTCTCGCTCTCTCTCTCTCTCTCTCTCTCTCTCTCATACCAATTGAGCTCAACTAGATAGTGCCGATAAAACGGAAATGATAACGTCAAATCTCTGATCGTGCACGTGGACAGACGAAGAATGTCAGTACCTACTTTGATAATGAGAAACTGAAAGCAATGACATATCTTTTCTGTGATCGGAAGTCTCTGAGATCAAATGGTGTTGCTTTGTCTTTAGCATCGGTATGGAAAAGTGATCGCGGGGGTGAATGGTAGGTACATTTCTAAAGGGAGGAGTTGCGGTGCACAATTGACCTTGGGAAGTGTGTTAAGTATAAATCAGCTAGTAACACTTCTGGGCTTGTAGCTGTTGTGCACATGTTCATGTATAAGAGTTTACATTTCTAAAAATGTTTTCTAAGTATAGAGTAGTTTGTCGTTGCTTTGTGTGCCTGGTTCATTATTTATGTAAAACTAAATCTCAGAATGTTATTTTTTAAGGATGTTATAGGTTTGGCCCCCTGGTGTTAACCTTGACCAGAATCTGACCCTCGGTCAACCTTGGCTTGGCCGTTACTGCATTAGACTACAACATTTAAAAAATGAAAATACGGGCGGCTACAAGAATACAAAGGCTCAGTCGAGCTATACATTAAAAAAAAAGGAACAGATTAGATACTAAGAAATATATTTTTTTTTAGTCAAAGAGTGGTGAATGTATGGAATGCATTGACACAGAAAATAGTGCGGGCAGAATCAATTAATGTGTTCTAGAATAGAATGGATGCATTTAGTTATTTTCAGATTAAGTGAATGTAAAAGAAACTGGTTGTATACAGACTCTGGAGAGTCTTCTAAACCAGTAAAAAGAAGTTCAGTTAAGGAAACCTTTTAAATAATTGTCTGGTGTAAGTGAACCCCTAAAATAATTGTCTGGTGCAAGTGGTGAACCTCTAAAATAATTTTCTGGTGCACGTGAAGCCCTAAAATAATTGTCTGGTCCCAGGAAACATTATAAATAATTGTCTAATACAAGGAAATCCCTGAAATAATTGTCTGTTCTCCGTAAACCCTTGCTCAAACAGTGTTGTATCCATAGATCATTCATTGAATTCTAGCGTAATCAGAAAATTGTAAATATACAAACGGTCAAGGTAATCTCATATCAGCACTGCTGTTGGGGATGACGTGTTAGATACTGCAGCTTTTTATGGTACGAGCAAACCATTTACCTTCCTCGCTGCCTATCCTTCCCTAACAGTTTCATCACGGGTAACAATTTACAGCTGAAACAACCGGTGGTGTCAATAAAGAGGAATCGAGCCCGCAATATGTGTAGTGAGAAAAAAACGTTCTACGAACTTGCTACTCTGACGCTCGCACGAATAATACGATAATTAAAAAAATTACTGCGGAAGATCAACTGATTGTTTGTGTTTAATTATATATATATATATATATATATATATATATATATATATATATATATATATATATATATATATATATATATATATATATATACACATATTCATACGTACATACACACATACATACAAAGACATATATACACACACATGAACATATACACACATAAACATATACACACACATAAACATACATACACGCATATACACATACACACACACACATACATACCAAAAAACACATGTACACACGGATACATATATAACAGAAAGGTGCAGTAGCAAAATTGAGAAAGAAAGTCACATTAACTTTAGCTCAGCAAAGCATTATGTGTTTCACAGATAACCTCGAGCTAAGTATTGTTTGAGGTGATAGTAGGTCAGAGTTGATAGTAGGTATTATGATAGTTGATAGTAGGTCAGAGTTGAGTTGATAGTAGGTCAGAGTTGATAGTAGATCACAGTTGATAGTAGGTCAGAGTTGATAGTAGGTCAGAGTTGAGTTGATAGTAGGTCATAGTTGATAGTAGGTCAGAGTTGAGTTGATAGTAGGTCAGAGTTGATAGTAGGTCCTAGTTGATAGTAGGTCAGAGTTGATAGTAGGTCAGAGTTGAGTTGATAGTAGGTCAGAGTTGATAGTAGGGCAGATTTGATAGTAGGTCAGAGTTGAGTTGATAGTAGGCCAGAGTTGATAGTAGGGCAGATTTGATAGATGGTTACATATGATACTAATTGGAGAGGGGTTGACCAAGTAATTGGTCCACTTGCATCGTGACCCAATGGATACAGGTTCAAAACTCTGAATTACAACCTTTGTTTTTTTATATCAAGGGTGATATAAAAACCTAGCCTGCAGCTTTCGTAGCGACTTCAGGGTCAAGCGACTGTTATCCTCCCCATCAACCCACTCGGTGCACCCACGAAATTGGAACCAACGCTGTAATGATCATTGTTATATATATATATTTGTATAAGTTGATAAGTGTAACACACACTATCCATGTATCCTTAGCACTCGAACATAACAAATACTATCCATATATCCATAATACTCACACTTAACAAATATTATCCCTGTATCCTTAGCACTCGAACATAACAAACACTATCCATGTATCCTTAGCACTCGAACATAACAAATACTATCCATATATCCATTATACGCACACTTAACAAAAACTATCCATGTATCCTTAGCACTCGAACATAACAAACACTATCCATGTATCCATAATACCCACACTTAACAAACAATATCCATGTATCCATTATACTCGCAATTAAACACTATCCATGTATCCATAATACTCACACTAAACAAACATTATCCATGTATCCATTATACTCGCAATTAAACGCTATCCATGTAACCATATTACCTATTACCAGTACTTGACAAACACTATCTTTGGGTGGTCATAGAGAAAGAGAAAAAAGTCCGATAGTAGACACTGCCGTCGTGGATAAAGTGAAAGATAATCTTTGCACTAAATCTCAACATAAACAAACTGAGATTAAGTCTCCAACGCTTCATCCCGTACAGCAGTGTCTGTTATGGGACTGCCTTTACCTTCACCCATGAACTGGCCGGCTAGTGCTGGGACTATCATCATTATGCACGAGTTCTGATAAACAAGATATGTGAACTGCCTTTACCTTTACCCATGAAGTGGACGGCTAGTGCTTTGACTATCATCATTGATGCACGAGTTCTGAGAAACAAGATCTAATCAGCGCGATTTTTGACTCGTTATCAACCTCGACAGTATCGTCATAATTAGCATTATCAAATTCATGCCATTTGACCAATACCTTCATCAACCATCTGTTATCTACATACTCCAGCTCATAAAATGTTATTTCCCAATCGAGTTCGCGAATGCCAGATCTTTGTTTCATTTCCTCCTCAGTCTTTCACGCTCTCCGCGGTTATTGCCTGAGGCCTATTCTGCCTTTGCCCTTTCTTACCTTTGCACTTTTTGTCTTCAGTCTTTTTGTACGCTTCGGTCTAAATTGGCTTCAGCCTTTCTTTCCCTCTGCTTTTCTTGCCCATCGGCCTTTTTGTCTTGACCCTTTTTTGCCCTCGACCTTTCTTGCTCTCGGAATGTCATGCCCTTTTTTGGTCTGTTGTTTTCCACACTTCTATTCTAAGTCCTTCCCTAATGGACTTGGCTCGTATTCTTTAGCAGTAGTCTTTTAACATTCTTTTGAGTTATTCGAAATACAAATGTAATTGGTTGGTAGCACATAGGAACAAATGCTATTAAACATAAGTGAAGCATAATGAAAACATCATCTATTCATGCCATGTTAGTTATAGTGTTTACATGTCAGCGATAAACATTCGCTGCTGTGGTTGTAAATCACGCAGCAGTGATAAAATCATGTCGGTGATATTAACGTAAGTCAAAGATTAACATTCTCAGAATAGATACCATCATTATGTGGTTCATTCCGCAGAGCTAATATATCGGCTTTGCAATCTCTCTTACAGTGCTACAGAGCTGATATATTGGCTTGAACTATTGCCATTCTTATATTTAAAACTTTGAAAAAAAAATAAATTCCTGAATTTATAAGATTGCGGGTTCGAATCACGGTGGAGATCGGGATTTTTTCACGTGGATAATGAGATCAGACTCCCGTGTTAGAATGGAGCACGTTAAACATTACTTGACAGTTAGAAATTGAAAAGAGTTGGCTTAGGGCCGCTGTCCGGGCAAAATTTAAGATACAAATCTTCCCATGATATTTGTTCCTGGCCCCTAGCCTAATAATCCGCAGAAACTTTAAAATACCAAATTCAAATAGCTGATAGCCTTCGGCTACCTGGCAACATGCCTGTTTGAATACCACGATTCTAATTATTCGCACCAGGAGTTTCACATTTCAAAAACAAATGTGTCCCGAGTGCCAAATAGTATATACCGGAGTGAATGGGTTCAGTAATAAACAATATATTACTTTTACCCCTCTAACTGCTAGTGTTAGAGCTACTTGTCAGTGATAGTCATACTCTGCTAGTCATATGTATCACCTGTTAGTGATACCATCTTTAGGAGACATTCCACCTGTCAATGCTAAAAACATCTGTCAGAATTAATACCAGTGCGTCAATGATAATAATAATATGTAAATGACATATGCTATACGTCAGCAATAATCCAAAACGCCATTGATATTATGGACTATCAGTGACTTTACAATCTGTTAGTGGTATTACAAATGGCAATGATATTACAATCTATCAGTTATAGTACAATACTTAAATAATTATATAAAGTGTCAGATATTATTGTATTTATAAGTGAAACATATAATTTGTTAATGACACATACCATCTGCCAGTGATATCTTACTCTATGTCAGTGATACATACTATATGTCAGTGATACATAGTATATGTCAGTGATACATAGTATCTGTCAGTGATTCATAGTATATGTCAGTGATTCATACTATATGTCAGTGATACATAGTATATGTCAGTGATACATAGTATCTGTCAGTGATTCATAGTATATGTCAGTGATTCATATTATCTTTCAGTGATACATAGTATCTGTCAGTGATACATAGTATCTGTCAGTGATTCATCGTTTTTTGTCAGTTATACAAACAATCTGCCAGTGATACATCATGTATGTCAGTGATACATAACATCTGTTAATGATCTATCTGATCTGTCAGTGATACATACCATCTGCCCCATTAAAAAAACACTATCTGCCAGTGCTACATACCATCTACTAGTAATAAATACCATTTACTAGTAATAAATACCATCTACTAGTGAAACGTGCCATATGTCTGTAATACAAAACAGCTTTACTTGAAACGTATCAATAGTCACAGGCAGCGTGATGGCGTGGAGTTGTGAGGATGTCTTCATGTGTGCCCCAACGATCTCACCGATTACGGGCTGACCTGATCTGACCTGACCAATAAATAACATCTTTACTTATATCTGTTCTCACCACATCTTCTAACGCAGAGCTCTCAAACTTGACAGCCATAAGGGTAGACCATTTTGATAACCCAAGTGTCTCACGCAGACAGCAAATACAACCAGTCTATGTTTCATTCGTCATAAAAATGGTAAACATAACAAAGAAACCATTACCGTTCTCTCAAGACTGTTCTGTCTTTTTATGATGCCAAAGAATTTATATTTTCTGTTCATGATGAAATTTATGAACATGTACAGTCATCCACATGGGTAGATCCAATATGGAACATAATTACATAATGGGCGCGAACAATATTAGAAAGACAGATAAGGAAAGGGACCTAAGTGTTATAATAGATCATTCAAGTAAGGTCAGTGAGCAAGTCCAGGTAGCAGTGAAAAAGGCAAATGTAATGTTAGGTATGATGAGAAGAAATATTAAACATAGGAGCAAGGAAGCGATAGTTAAAATGTATAAAGCATTAGTTAGACCTAGATTGGAGTACTGTGTACAGGTGTGGAGTCCTTATCATAGAGGGGATATAAACATACTGGAACGAATACCAAAAAGAGCGACAAAGCTGGTAGTGAGATTCCAGAATTACAGTTATGAGGAAAGACTCAGAAAAACTGGCCTACAGTGTCTAGAAAAGAGAAGAATTCGAGGTGACAATACAGGTTTATAAGGTGATCAGAGGAACGGATAAATTAGACTATAACACGTTTTAAAAAAAATACAACCACCTAAATAACAAAAGGTCATAGCTACAAATTAACTAAAAAGAGGTCCAGATTAGATATTAGGACATTTTTTTTTAGTCAGAGAGTGGTGAATACTTGGAATGCATTGCCACGGGAGGTAGTGGAGGCAGGAGCAGCTAATGCATTTAAGAATATATTGGATGCGCATAGCTTTTAGAGAAAGGTGATATAAAATAAACGAAACTGGTTGTATACAGACTCTAAAGAGTCTTCTAACCCAGTACAAAGAGGTTAAGTTTAGTTAAGAGTTTCTGCATTCTTTTATTTCCAGTCCATGGTATTCTGAATACATTTTTATAACATTTCCTCTATAAGTTTGGGTAACTGTCCATGTTTCACTGCGTATGCTGCCACAGACAAAAGCACAGACTCTCAACAGTGCCACTTTTGTTGGTTTCCTGATATTCAGCCATATTTTCCTCGGGATGTGTTTTCAATACAGCAAGTAATTATTCTGCTACCGCCCACCTGAAAGCTAAAATCGCCCATTAATGGCCGCTAGCGCTCAGGATGAGGAGCACACAAGATAACCGGGCCCATCTTGTGATCCGCCCTATGTAAAGAAGACCGCTGTGTAAATGACATACTGTAGCCAACACTGTCCTGTGACTTCCAGTATGTGCTTTATGTTAGAATGTCTTAGTCTTTCATATATCTACTGCCTCTTTCTCTCTGTCTGCTCTGTTGTCTCTGTCTGTCTGTTTGTCGTTCCATTGGTCTGTCCGTCTGACTGTCTGTTTGTCGTTCCATCGGTCTGTCCGTCTGTTGGTAGGTCTGTCCGTCTTTTTGCTGGTCTATCCGTCTGTCTGTCGACTTGTCCGTCTGTTGGTCGGTCTGTCCTCCTGTTTACTGGTCTGTCCGTCTGTTGGTCGGTCTATCCGTCTGTTTGCCGGTCTGTCCGTCTGTTGGCCGGTCTGTCCGTCTGTTCGCCGGTCTGTCCGTCTATTTGGCAGTCAGTCTGTCCGTCTGTTGGTCAGTCAGTCTGTCCGGTTGTTGGTCAGTCAGTCTGTCCGTCTGTTGGTCGGTCTATCCGTCTGTTGGTCGGTCTATCCGTCTGTTTGTCGACTTGTCCGTCTGTTGACCGATCTGTCCGTCTGTTGGTCGGTCTATCAGTCTGTTGGTCGGTCTATCCGTCCAATTGTTGGCAAGTCCGTCTGTTGGCCAGTCTGTCCGTCAGTCGGTCGGTCTATCCTTCTATTAGTCGGTCTATCCGTCCGTTTGTCGACTTGTCCATCTGTCGGTCGGTCTGTCCATCTGTTTGCCGGTCTGTCCGTCTGTTTGCCGGTCTGTCCGTCTGTTGGTTGGTCTGTCCGTCTGTTGGTCTGTGCATCTGTTTGACGATCTGTCCGTCTGTTGGTTGGTCTGTCAGTCTGTTGGTCTGCCTTGTCAACCCCTTGCAAATCTTCATCGACCGTCCACTGGCATGTATTTCATGTTTACAGAACGTGCTTATTCCTACTCAATGGCTGGGCTTGCTTCTACCATATGGTACACACATTATAAATACAGCAACAATATAACAACACACCCCATCACAACTAAGCTGTTCTTCGCAAAGCCTTCTATGATTTTAATTCTCAAGTGTGCTAGAGTTTCTGACTCGAAACCACACACGCGATGATTTTATTCAATGCCAATAGATGCGTTTGTGTATTCTCTTCTACAATAGGCTGGGTATAGTGTACTAAATGTTGTTTGTGATAAAACAATTGGTTATTATTGCAAGGAAAGTCCTGCATCTTTTCTTTACAGACGGATATTAAAAACACTAATGGTGAGTATATTTATAAAGTCAACCAAGCTTTTAGATAGAACAATAAAAAAAAGGCAGTCGTTAAGTAAGAGCAGTTTTATTTTAATGTTCGTATAAGAGTATGCACAATGGATAATCTTATTTCACGGCAACAAAATGACTCTTAGGCAATACTCAGTGTAGGCACTGTGACGGTCGAGCTGTATGCGCATGCGCAAAATAGCGTACAACATGGCCACCCACTGTCGACTGTCATGGTGAAAAAAACAATGAAGCGTTATTTGATTTGTTTGTGTTCAGAATGTGTAAGAAGCGTGGCAAAAAGCGAGTCAGTATTGATGAAATAACCGTCAATTTCAATATGATCCATGACGTTGTGCACATAATTCTCCATAATGACCTCGGTTATAGGAACGTGTGTAGCATTTAAGTTCCAAGGCAGCTGACACGGAGATAATGAAGTGGGGGTGGAGGGAGTGGGAGAGCCGGGCGGGGGGGGGGGGGGGGGGTTCTGTGTCAGTACATTTTTGCCTGACCTGACTGACATTGTCCGATCAGTATGTTTTGTTATACCAGACGCTAGTCTCCTCTCCCCATATATATATATACATACATACTTACATACTAACAACATACTTACATATATAGACAGCAAAGAAGGGTTAAAAACAAAATCTTGGAAACATTTGAAATATGATACTGGACACCAACAAAAATCCAATAACAGTGTTCTCAATGTGGTAGGCGACAATGAAACAACAATGAAAACTCAGTTGACTGGAACAAAATATGTGACATGTCATTCTTCTAAAGCAGATACTAAATGGCAAGATCCAAGGAATATGAGCAAATTGAAGACCAAGATTCCCCATTAAATATAAAGCATGTAGAGACATTAAAGAGAGCACCTATGCTGAAATGAAAAGAGCTGCAGATTGTAATTAAATGGAAAGACATGTTCAGACAAGCTTACAGAACCTTACAGCCATGTATGTATACATGAATGTAAAATAAGAAGCGTTAGAGAAGACAAAAATATCGAAAGCCTCGATCCATTTACAATTGGTGGTTATGAGATCTCAGAGTTACGATACGCAGATGACATAGTGATACTATCAATAAGTGCAAGAAGGCTAGAGCAGCTAAATTTAGCTGTATATAGATACAGTGCAGAACAAAACCAATTTATAAGCAAAACAAAGATAATGACCGCCGACAAAACAGGTTGTCAACATAGATTTACAAAAGGGGTGAGGAAATAGATCAGGTCACGCATTTGTAATATATGGGCTCCATACTTGACAAAAATGGCGATTGCTTTTAAGAAATCAGAAGAGACTAGTCCTGGCAACGCAGAGGTTTAACAGCCTGAAGAAATTATTGCAGTACACCAGTAAAACGATAAAAGTAAAAGTTTTGGGAACCTGTGTGATTTCCCATGGCAGCATATGACTGCGAATCATGGACGGTTACCAAAACATCTAGAAAGAGAATCAAGTTACAGAAAAATCAGAATGCCCTTTACTGAAAAAAGGACCAATATAGGTATTCGACAATAGAAAAAAAAACCGGTTTATCAATTCTATCATAGCTAGAAAATTGAAATACCTTATTCATATCAAGAGACACAGCAGTCTTGAGAGGACAGTGATGGAAGGTATGGTACCGGGCCAAATAATTCGGACAGACAGAGAAGACTATGGCACCAAGATATCAAGGAATGCCATGGCATAACATTGTCGGAGGCTGGAAATTTGGCTAGGGAACGAGTTGTTTTCAGACGGGATGTGATGGGAGCAACGTTCTACAAAGAATACTACATGATGATGATGATATATATATGTGTGTGTGTGTGTGTGTGTGTGTGTATTTATATATATATATATATATACACACACACACACATACATACGCACTTACACCGTATATATTGCGTGTGGGTAATGCGGCAGCTTTATATAAAAGAAAGGATAGGGCTAATGAACGCTTGTCGTGTGAGGTAACTAAGTAGAGTTTTCATGCGGCTGGCAGTCTCGAAATATAAAGCCAATTGTAAAAGAACCATTTCTATACAGCCTGATTCAAGATGTAACGCCGGGTTCCTCTAACGATTGTGACCACTGCAACCTTCCAGCTAAACAGTAAAAGTTGTTGGGCATGGTTGTACATAGGGATAGCTGACAGTAACAATTAATGGTTTGGAACGTTTTTATTTTTCTTGAACTTTGTTCCTGACAAAGCCTATGTGTTTGTTACGTTGGTACTGTTTATGTCCCCAGCGGAAAGTGAGGCATACGTGTTTATTTTAAACTTCTGACCTTATGTACCATCGCAGCTGAGATTTATTGTTGTGTGGTTGAAGCAACATTGGAATGTTGTGCAAACTAATACATTAAGACACTCACAAGTGATGTAATACAAACCACTTGTAGGTAGATCAGATTCGGTGGTTATAAGAAGAAAAACTTGGATTGGTTTTGTTGTTGTTGAATGCCCACAACGAGCAGAATTTCTCCTTTGTGCGCCGTGAAAAGGACATTTAGTGGCGGGTTATTGTAGCTTTCTTCATATCTCCGGCGGATTGATGAAGGTGGACCGGAGTCATCTAGACGGTTGTCCTAAGCTTGACTTCATATGTGTGTCGCTCACTGCTGCGGGGATAACGTCGGTCCCCCACCTCGTTAGGCAGCCGTGAAAAGAGCCCCCTTTCCAGGGAAGACTGCAGGGAAATGAGGTGAGGTTCTTGGCCAGTATACGACGTACGATCTGAAAGTAATGCTTAGTATTTTATTATGATGTCCAACAACGTCAGAAGTGAAATTTTGCAGTATGCCAGTATAGTTTGAACCACTATTCGTACACTTTTGTTTTTGTGCGACAGGTGTCAGTAGAGAAGCAGTTTGACAAGATGACGTCTGTCATAGAAGTGCGTTATAAATAGAGAAGCATTATTGACTTCCTCCATGTGGACAAAGTTGCACCAATTGATATTCTGTGAACTAAAACGGAGACCAAACAGTGAATGTTCGCGGAGTGTTTGCCGTGTCGTGATTGCAGTCTTCTGTAAATTTCCGCAGGTTTCGCTTTCTTTCACAAGCAACTTTATTACAACACACTGTTCCATGCAAGCACTAACAGTGTTGTCCGCCATTTTATTATATGTCACGTGACTGATCCATGGCAAATGGGCCACCTAGCAGTAATAGGGCACACGTGCCCCCAACTAATGATAGTAGTTCCAGCCCTTGGAATCTCAGAAATAGAGAGGTGAACAGAAAGTCACAGATCAAATGGCAAGGACAGGATCTAGAACACAGTACGGCCCCTACATACTTGGGAACAAAGTTGGACCACACGCTGTCCTATGCCGCATATTACCAGGAGACAAAACAGAAAATACATGCGAGAAATAGTATCATATGAAAACTGACTGGCACAACATGGTGAGGAGCAAAGCCAGATATCCTCAGAACATCAGCACTCGCTCTGTGTTTCTCTGTAGCTGAGTTGGTCCAGTCTGGAAGAACTCTGCACATGTCAAACATATAGTTACACCAAAAAATGAGACAGGCCGTATAGTTACTGGATGCCTAAAACTTACACCAACTGATAAAAATATACCCAATAATCGGCATTGAGCCACTAGAGATTCGAAGAACTGTCCCGTCAAAGATTGAAAGAGAGAAACAGGTAAATGATCCACGACGCTCTATGTTTGGACATAAAGGTGCTGAGCCCAAGACTAAAGTCAAGACGACGTATTTTTTTAAAGTTATCCGAGCCCCTACAAACACGTCTAGGAAAACGACGCATCGAAAGTTGGAAACAGCTGACACAGGTCCCCTTGATCGAGTTACGGGAGGAACCTGCGCCTGGACATCTCCTGCACTTCGCAACATGGAAGTCACAAAATAGACTTCGAACTGATGTCTCACGATGCAGGAAAACTCTGAAAAGATGGGGATAAAAGGATGATGAAACATGCGAATGTAGAGTAACAAAAGACCAGAACCATCTGATGATCTGCCCAAACCTCCCGGAGACTTGCAGCATGGATGACCTGCTGAGTGCCAGTGAAAGGACAATCCACATGGCTAAATACTAGAAGAATGAAGTGTGACGTAGTGCTTAGGACACAGAAAGTAAGTTCCAGCACGCTATAACCCATTCAGGAAGAACTAGAACAAAAAGTCCCAGTTTGATTTGAACGCCCCTCGTATATGTGTGTGTGTGTATGTATATATATATATATATATATATATATATATATATATATATATATATATATATAGCGAGAGAGAGAGAGAGAGAGAAAGAGTGAGCAGTTATGTAGCCCTGTCTCCTAAAATGCGAACGTGTTTGTCTGAGCAGTTGTAGGTTATCCAGTATCAAGTCCACACTTGGACCTATGCCCGTAAGCTGAGCAGACATGACATCCTAGGGACATCACATATGTGTCAGCTTGAAAATGAAAGTGGCCATGTAGCCGAGTTTGTTCAACAGATTCTGTCAATAAAGAGCATTCGATTTTATCATTATTTAGCGGGAAAACACCAGCAAAGTTTCAGATGGTTGGGCTAAGAGAATAGAGCGGTAGATCTGATGTCTTGCATGCACTTCTACATCAGGTGTTGGTAGCCTACTTCTCGCGATCCAAATTAGGCCCACCAGGCAAAATAAATAATATCTGCAGTTTCAAAACGTACATTTTATATCAAACCACCCACCGCTCTCCCCACGCCGCCCCCTCCCCACACCAGCCTGTGTTTATCATAAAACATACATTGTATCAATTTGTCTATGAAACTATTAATATAATATAGGTATACAAACATAATAATAATAATAATAATCTAGAGCCCGGTTCGTCGATCGATCACTAACATGTCCAACTGCTGAGGCTTGTAGCCAAACTTCGTTTAATGCCGAAACAGATACTGTTATCTGTGTCAGCCATGTAGAGCGTAGGAGGTCCCTCCCATGCCTCCATCCGGCTGATGAGAGACCGTTGTTACACTTAGCTGATTTGGACATTATCTGGTGAGCCGGAACTTCCCGGCCCAGTCGAACCACGTGACCAAACACGGACAGGCGGCTGCGGATCAGAGTGTTCGAGATGGAGGGAAGACTCGTCTTCGCAGACACCTCGAAGTTACGGACGAGATCGAACTACCGGATTATTAGCAATATATTTTATTTTTACTATAGGATGTATGTTAGTTATTTATGAATGTGTCCACTCAGTGACATTGCCTCTCGCCTATGTCTGGTCATGTCCGGAAGAAGGTTGCCAACTCTTTACAACACGTACTTGTGTAGACCTTCAATCAGCTGACCAAGCATATTGACATAACATGTTCCAGACATAAAATAGATGCACCTAAATACTGTCAAATGACTCTTAGAACCGAGTTTAATGGAACCGGATATATGGTCAGTACCAAGTAATACTATAAGTGCCGACGACAGATCGCGAGGTCTGTGAGAATACGAGGGGAGGCAATATTATAATGGGAGCTACCTTTAATTATTTGGTTGAGGAGGAGGGGGGGGGGGGGGTGTCAGTCATACACAATGACTGATTAGGGAATAGGAAGTTGTAAAGGAAAAGGGGCGGTGTGAGAGAGCCGTTCGATAGAGAGCTGCATGAACCAAAGCTGTTGTCAGTTGCTTGGCATCGCGTGAGGCCTGAGTTGTTTGATGGAGAACTCCGTGTTGGCAAAGAGTGGAGAAAATACCACTGAGTGCAGATTGTAAGAGCTGAACTACAGCTCAGTATTAACCATCTTTAGTACAAGCCTCTCTTAACTAATAGTTCTACATAGCTACTTAGACAGGTTAGGGCTAAACCCTGCTAGCTGTTGAATAGCCCTTTGTGCTTAAAATAAAGATCCTTCTACGAAAAGCGAATTGTACTGTGAAAAAATGCTTTCTTGTGGAACGGGAACAGAAAAAAAAAAAGAAATAGAAGTAGAAGAGAAGAAAAGGAAAATAAAGAAGTAGTAGGAACAGATAAATACGAACAAGAATAATAAAAGGCAAGCAAAATAAAATTAAGAAAAGGAAGAAGAAGAAGAATAAGAACAAAGGAAACAAAAAAGTAAAAGAGGAAGAGGAAAGGAAAAGAACTAGAGGCAGAAGAAGAAAAAAAGAAATGAGAAGAAGGAACAGAAGAGTATGGCCAAGTAGATACAGAAGAAACAGAAAAAGTAGTAGAAAAGTAAACGTACAGGAAAAAGTAAAGGAAGAAGAAGTAGTAGTAGTAGTAGTAGAGGAAGAAGAAGAAGTATGAAGAAGAAGACTAAGAAGGAGAATAAGTAGAAGAACAAGTAGAAAACAAAGAATAAGAAGTAGAAGTAGATGTAGATAGAAAAGTAAAGATGTAGCAAAATATGAAATAGAAGCTAAACTAGAAGCAGTAGAAAAAATTGACAAAAAGCAGAGGAAATCGAAGAACAAAACTGAGAAGTCATAGAAGTAGAAAGAAGAAATAAATCTAAGGAAAGACCTAATATTAGAGGAATAATTAGAGGAAGAATTAGAATTATGAGAATTGGTATTAGGAGAAAAATTTATATTATAGGAATAATTAAAATTAAAGAAAGAAATAGAATTATAGAGTGTGAATTAGTATCAAAGGAAGACGTAGAATTAGAAGAAGATATACAATAAGGATTGAATAAGAACTAGGAGAAACATTTTTAACTAAGAGAAGAATTATAATTTGAAGAGTTAGAATTAGGTGAAGAATAAGAATTAGGAATGTAATTATAATTATCAGAAGCTTTATAATTAGAAGAATAACTAGAATTAGTAGAAGAATTATAATTTTCACTTCTCTAATTTTGCTCTCGTGCTATAATCCATCATGGATGGCACCAGGTCTTACACATGTTGCTATGTTCCATTCTGATTAGTTTAATCCTTTTGTGGTGTTTTCCTTTACGAGTATCCTGTCATGGTCATCGGCTATTTGAAATAGTGTTTTGGCTACCCTGTGTCATATTACCGCAGTACACGTGGTTGAACCTCATGAGATTAGGGCCTTTCGTCCTGTTTGCTGACAGTGGCGATTTTGGTCTGGCTAGAAAATGAACACTCGGGTCAATAATAGACTAACACATCTCCCACGAGACATTGGGCCCTGCACGGTTAGAAACAGGACCAAGATACATTGCTAACACGCTGAGTGTTGTCCCGACAACTTCTTGGGGTCACGGGAGAGACAAGAGTAGAAGGAAATGGTTGCATACAGACTCTGCACAGGTCTCTAAACCAGCATTATGGTGTTGTTAAGTAAGGAGAAGTAGAACAAAGTAGAAGCAGTAGTAGAAGGAGAAGACAAAAACGAATAATGCAGAAGAAGAAGAAGTAGAAGAAGAAGAATGGAGAAGAAGAACAAGAAAGAGCAAAAGGGGAAGAAGAAGAAAAGTGTACAAGACGGAGATGAAATAGAGAGAGAAGAAAAAGAAAAAGTAGAAGAAGAAAAAGAAAGGGCAAGGAGGAAAAGAAGAGGAAGAAGGCTGAAGAAGAAGGTGGAATAGAAGAACAAGAATATGTAGATGGGGGAAAAGTAATTGAAGACGAAGTAGAAGAGGAAGAAGAATAAGAAGGAGGAACAAAAAGAAGAAAAACAGATGAAGAAGAAAGTGAAGTGTATGAAGAAGTAGGAGAAGGTATAATACAAATATAAGAGGGAGAATTAGAAGAATAAGAGTAAGGAAGAGGAGAAGATGTAGAAGAAGAAGAGGGAAAAGGGTGAAGGAGAGTAGGGAGAACGGAGATGGAGAAGAAGGGTGAAGCAGAAGATGGAGTAGAAAAGGGAAAATGGAGAAGACGAAAAGGGAGAAGTATGAAGGAGTAGTAGATAAGAGAAAAGGGTGAAGATGAAGAGGAAGAAGGGTGAATATGAAGAGGAAGAAGGGTGAAGATGAAGAGAGAAAAGGGTGAAGAAGAAGGAAAAGGGTGAAGAAGAAGAGGAAGAAGGGTGTAGGAGAAGAGAGAGAAGGGTTGTGTAGGAGAAGAGAGAGAAGGGTTGTGTAGAAAAGGGAGAAGGTTGAAAAAGAAGAGAGAAAAGGGTGAAGAAGAAGAGAGAAAAGGGTGAGGAAGAAGAGAGAAAATGGTGAAGAAGAAGAGGGAAAATGGTGAAGAAGAAGAGGGAAAATGGTGAAGAAGAAGAGAGAAAATGGTGAAGAAGAAGAGAGAAAAGGGTGAAGGAGAAGAGAGAAAAGGGTGAAGGAGAAGAGAGAAAAGGGTGAAGGAGAAGAGGAAGAAGGGTGAAGGAGAAGAGGAAGAAGGGTGAAGAAGAAGAGGGAAAATGGTGAAGAAGAAGAGAGAAAATGGTGAAGAAGAAGAGAGAAAATGGTGAAGAAGAAGAGATAAAATGGTGAAGAAGAAGAGAGAAAAGGGTGAAGGAGAAGAGGAAGAAGGGTGAAGGAGAAGAGAGATAAGGTTGAAAAAGAAGAGGAGAAGGGTTGTGTAGAAAAGGGAGAAAGTTGAAGAAGAAGAGAAAGAAGATTGAAGAAGAAAAGATAGAAGATTGAAGAAGCAGATGGAGAAGGTTGAAGAAAAAGGGGGAGAAGGTTGAAGAAAAAGGGGGAGAAGGTTGAAAAAGAAGAGGGAGAAGGTTGAAGAAGATTATGCAGAAGATTATGCAGAAGATGAAGAAGAAAACCATTTGTAAGAAGGAAGAGGAAGCACAAGACATCAAGAGACAGACTGAACGAATTGTAAACAAATCAGGTTTGACAAACTTGTCCATTATTCTCGAGTCTGGAATATTCGTCTTTGCATGTGTGTGTGTATGTGTGGGCGCACGCGCGCGTTTATGTATGTGTATGTGTTTATTTATGTTTATTATATAAGCTGCCCAAACCATCTCCTAGGTCACAAGAAAGGAGAGTGAGAAATATAAGTGCAAAAGTTTGCCATCAGAATCATCGCTTACGGCTTTTCTTGAAACTCTTTCCGTGTTCTTGCGATGAGTTTTTAGATAACTCCTAGGGTTTGACATTTACAGGAAAACACGAACAACGGGGATTTCTTCACCAGGTAAGCAGTTTTGTCTTGTCTCTGTTACCCGTCAGGTACCGTTGGGTGAAATTATTTATTGAAATCTAGGACTGGACTGAGATGTTTCTTGGAGTAAATTTGTTAAGGTCAAGCTAGTTCAGTTCTAGACACTGCCGTTGGGGATAAAGTGTTAGCAATTTTATTGTGCTAAGTCTAAGGATTTTGTGTGTGTGCGACTACCTATTCCATTTCTCACCGTCTTGCTGTCTCTAACTGTAACTACCCCTTTGTGTGTGGGACTACCAGCTTCATTTCTCACCGTCTTGCTGTCTCTAACTGTAACTACTTCTTTGCAGCTGGTTATTTTGACTTCATAGATTGTTGTTGTTTCGAATGCCCACAATGAGTAGGTTTACCATTTTGTTAGCCCTGAAAAGGACGTTGGTTGGTTGGTTGGTTGGTTGCTAATGCCCACAATGGGTTTCTAACCCTTTTGTGAACTCTCAAAAGCACGGAACTTGTGGCAGAATGTAGTAGCTTTCTTGACATCCCGAGCGTGCCGATGAAGTGGCCCGGAGTCCTCAATGCGGTTGTGCAATGCTTGGCTTTGCATGCGTGTCACTCACTACAATTGGGATCACAGACTCTACAGACTCTGATGAGTCTTCTAAACCAGTATAAAAACGTTAAGTTAAGTTAAGGACCTCACTTAACCTTCATCAACACGGTCGGGATGTAACTGTAACCTGCCACTTAACGCCGTTTTCAGGGCACACAAAAGAGTAAACTTAATAATAGTTAGCATTCAACAACATCTGTGCATAAATACATGCACACCCATGAATTCCATTTCCCTACAATTCAATGTAAGTAACTATGAACAGACTAGGCTAGCTAACTGGAAACAACTTTAACAGGCGAATATTATGTGAGAGCCAATTAAATGTAATAACCAATGTGTTTAGCTTTCCATATGAACGTTTTTCTGTGGAACACGATGAACAAGGCAGACTAGAACAAACAAAACAGGAAGATGACATGTCATAGAGATAATGAGGCTAGTTGTACTCGTTCTGTCCACCCCTTTTTCCCTTACCGTAAGCCATATGGTTGTAAAACAGGGGATGTAGAATAGCATATTAAACTCTGTAGACCATGGAAACAAAACGGCTGATTTCTATTAAATTAGCCAACATTAAACCCGGGATCTTGTCGCCCAAAACGAAGAACGCGGGCTTGACTGACAGATAACATGGGCGCTGTAAGCCGATCAATATTACTAATCAAAACTTGTTCGGTGGTTATACGCAGATCTACTTCCTTTAGATACACATTATCCGGGCCGTTTTAATCAAATAAAACTGGCAAATCAGACATGCACTGATATCGCTGTGCCTCAAAAGAAGACAAACATCTATACACAAATATATAGCATAGAATGTAACACGCACAACTGGTTCGGTGCTTGAAATCTAAAATACAGGAATCTTTGCCCATTGTAAAGGACATAGAAGTGATGAAGCAGATAGGCTAGTAAAAAAGGGACGAAGCAATCAGAATAAAAAACAGTCTCACAGACAAATGACACAGAGAAAACTCAGATTGGTACAACAGATGCATACTACTCCATAAAATAACATATAAATTGGCGATATTCAGACTGCGAACAGATGATAACAGTTTAGGAGAGATAAGGCGTTGTACCTCAAGAAACAAAAGCGGCAATCGGTGGAGTTACGAATCCGATAAATTTCAAGCGTCCCTGGTCTCATTGGAGGTGGGACCATAGTCTAGTCTTTTTGGAGATAGACAATAAAACAAGAAATTACGTGAACTTTGTTCATGTAAAAGAATCATTGTCAGTTTAAAATCGAAATTATTAAGCTATTAGCGTCTCTTCAGGTAAAATTGGAAAAGTAATGACATTCCTAACCTATACGCAACCTACCTTTCTCAAGATCTAGTAAGTTCAATGAAGTTACAAATCGCAAACAATAATCTAATACGGATATCCATCGGCTACCTGGCAGGAGGCATCCATCTGTTTGTTTAGATTCTAGAGTCCCATACATTTTAAGTAACTAAGTAAAAGGTCACTGCAAATTCAGGCCCCGTCTGTTTAACCAATTAAATATTACATATATATATGTCACTGTGATTACAAACATTAGAGAATGTTTTCTAGACCTTCGAGCTCAATGAAAGGAGCAGAGTGACAACATAGTCTTTACCAACGCTGCTGAAGGAGAATGGTGGCGAGAGAAACATGGTAGAGATCATCACGTTTGTAAGGGAAACACATGAGAAGAGGGTGTCTTCCACAAACATTCACGAGAAGAGGGTGTCTTCTACAAACATTCACGAGAAGAGGGTGTCCTCTACAAACATTCTCGAGAAGAAGGTGTCTTCTACAAACATTCACGAGAAAAGAGTGTCTTCTACAAACATTCACGAGAAGAGGGTGTCTTCTACAAACATTCACGAGAAGAGGGTGTCTTCTACAACATTCTCGAGAAGTGGGTGTCTTCCACAAACATTCACGAGATGAGAGTGGCTTCTACAAACATTCACGAGAAGAGAGTGGCTTGTTCAAACTTTCACGAGATGAGAGTGTCTTCTACAAACATTCACGAGAAGAGAATGTCTTCTACAAACATTCACGAGAATAGAGTGGCTTCTACAAACATTCACGAGATGAGAGTGGCTTCTACAAACATTCACGAGAAGAGAGTGGCTTCTACAAACATTCACGAGATGAGAGTGTCTTCTACAAACATTCACGAGATTAGAGTGGCTTCTACAAACATTCACGAGAAAAGAGTGGCTTCTACAAACATTCACGAGATGAGAGTGGCTTCTACAAACATTCATGAGAACAAAGTGGCTTCTACAAACATTGATGAGAACAAAGTGGCTTCTACAAACATTGATGAGAGCAAAGTGGCTTCTACAAACATTCATGAGAACAAAGTGGCTTCTACAAACATTCGTGAGAACAGAGTGGCTTCTACAAACATTCATGAAAAAAGAGTGGCTTCTACAAACATTGAGAAAAGCGTGCGTCTACAAACATTGAGAAAAAGGTGCGTATACAAATATTTATGAGAAGCCAGTGGCTTCTACAAACATTCATGAGAACAGAGTGGCTTTTACATACATTGAAAAAAGCGTGCGTCTACAAACATTCATGAGACGAAAGGAGCTTCTACAAACATTAATGGTACAATGACAAGAGAAACCAACCCAATAATACTAAAGACAGCAGCCTTGGCGACAACAGTCAGCTACCCTAACACTTCGGTACATGCATATGCAGATGACTCTACTTGTAAATACTTGAAAATACTGTAACAACCACCAAGTAGAAATCACAGCAATAAACACCACCCCCCAGGCAATACTCAAGCAGTTCCAGCAAGGAAAGCAATAAACACCATCCATGCAATACTCAAGAAGTTCCAGCAAGGAAAGCAAAAACCGTCTGATATTGTAGTCTTCACTGATTCAAGAATAGCACTACAAGCGCTATAGACATACCTACACACACTAGAGACATACCTACAAGCACTAGAGACATACCTACACACACTAGAGACATACCTACAAGCACTAGAGACATACCTACAAGCACTAGAGACATACCTACAAGCACTAGAGACATACCTACAAGCACTAGAGACAAGCCTACAAGCACCAGAGACAAGCCTACAAGCACTAGAGACAAACCTACAAGCACTAGAGACAAACCTACAAGCACTAGAGACAAGCCTACAAGCACTAGAGACAAACCTACAAGCCCTAGAGACAAACCTACAATCACTAGAGACATACCTATAAGCACTAGAGACATACCTACAAGCACTAGAGACAAACCTACAAGCACTAGAGACAAACCTACAAGCACTAGAGACAAACCTACAAGCACTAGAGACATACCTACAAGCACTAGAGACAAACCTACAAGCTAACAACAAAGAAGCTACAACACTGGCTGAGACGATTGACAAGATCCAAAACAACACACACCATCATAGTCTCTCTTCAGTGAATTCCAGGACATATAGACATATCAGGCAATGAGAAAGCAGACATACTAGCAATACTAGGAGCAAACATGGTTCAAATAAACACATCTGCCAACTTTTGGACAGCAAAGCAAACACTTCAAAACAACTTCAAAAAGGAATGGATGAATCCATGGAACAAAAGAGGCACTACAACCTCAATATGGCATCAGAGGAGCACATGATAGCAAAACTAACAATGAAGGAAATGGAAGAGGTAATGAGAACTTTAAAGAAAAAGAAATCGCCCGGAAAAGATGGCGTAACAAACGAAATGCTGATGGGGTTGGGCCAAACAGCAAAGAGAAAGTTACTATCAGTCCTGAACCAAAGCTGGAAAAGGGGAATTGTACCGCAGGCATGGAAAGACGCTGTACTTATACCAGTACCAAAGAAAGAAAAATATATAATATATCCAAATGTATACAGGCTTATCAGTCTCGTGAGCTGTGTAAGAAAACTGATGGAGCGTATGATAAACACCAGACTGATGCGGCATCTGGAAGAAAAACACATACTAATTCCACAGCAAGCAGGCTTTAGACAGCACAGATCTACTGATGATCAGATCACTTTCATAGCCCAAGAAATAGAGGATGCTTACCAGGAGAAAAAACACACAGTAGCGCTTTGGGTGGATCTAGAAAAGGCATTTGACAAGGTCTGGAAAGAGGGACTTAAAGTCAAGCTATGAAGAAGTGAAATTTGTGGGAAAATGTACAGAGGGATCAGCCACTACCTCAAAAACAGAACAACCAGAGTTCAAGTACAAGGGCAGATGAGCAAAAAGGTGACACTGGAGCAGGGAGTACCCCAAGGGAGAGTTCTGTCACCCACACTCTTCCTGGTGTGTATAAATAACATCACAGGGAATATATCAAGAGTCCACAGCTCCATGTTTGCAGACGATCTGGCTATGTGGACCTCTGAAAAGAATCTCACCATAGCAAGTAATCGGATGCAGCAGGCCCTAACATCGTTGGAGGAGTGGGCGAGATCATGGCTAGTCAAGATAAATGAGGAAAAAACAACATGTACGAATTTCTCGCTTTTAAACAAACCCCAAAACACCAAAATAAGTTTTAACGGCAAATACCTGCGGCCAAACGACAACCCAATCTACCTGGGAGTCACATTTGACCGGCGCATGACATGGAAAAGTCAGATCGAGAGAAACCGAATGAGAGCCAGACAAAGAATGGCAATCATGAATAAACTTTTTGGCACATATGGGGAGCAGACGAAAGTATACTAAAAAAACTGTACACTGGAAGAGTGAGACCAGTTCTCGAGTATGGCATTGCGGCATGGACAGCAGCAGCAAAGGCGAACTTTGACAAAATTAGCAAACTTCAAAACCAAGCAATGAGAGTTATAACAGGAGACATGAAGTCAACGCCAATTGTAGAACTTGAAAATATTACAAATCCGCAATTTATGACCAACAATAGAGACTGCAGAGCCCAGCAGCAAGCAGAGAAACTCAGAAGACTGACAGACCATCCAATGCATCAGAAACTAAATAATTTTTAAAATGGGAAACTAAAGCGGAGAAACTTTGCAGAAATAGCCAAAGCTAAGATGAGCAAAGACCCTATGAACGCATTAACAACACCAAAGCCCATCCCTACTGTACGCAAACCTACCTGGAGGCAGCATATATTTCCAGAGGTGGTATAAAATATACCAGGTATTGGAAACAAGAACAGCTAGACTGAAAAAGAAAGAAGAGACATAACCCTGAGGTACATAACGAAAATCTACTCAAGCATGGACTGGACCCATGCATACACCGACGGTTCTGTAACAAACACAACACAGAATGGAGGGGGAGGGGTATTCCTGAGCCTACCAAATGGCAGAAAAATAACATTGTCATTGGCAACTGGAAAATTCTCAAGCAATTTCAGAGCGGAGGCAGAGGCACTGAGGGCGGCAGTAGAAGAAATGGTGACAGGCAAAAGAAATGAAAGCCATATAGTCCTGTTTACAGATGCCCTGGTCACAGCACTAAAAAGCCAGAAAAATACTGAACTTAATGATTTAAGAGCAGTACTCTGTCAACTATGCCAGCAGTCCGCACCAAAAAGAGTAGTGGTACAGTGGGTTCCATGCCACTGTAACACCCAAGGCAACGAGGATTCAGACAGAATGGCAAAAAAAGGTGCAAGACTACCACAACCAGATTCTAGTATGACATACGAAGAGTCTAAAATGCTTATTAGAGCTAGATACATGACCAAATGTGAAACAGAACATACTGGCTACACAAAACGTGATTCATATTACCAGTTGAACAGAAGAGAGCAGGTCGTGGTCTTCAGACTCCGTACAGGCCACAATAGACTGAGGTACCACCTATTCAATAAATTGAAGATAGGTGGCACTGACGAATGCTCGTGTGGTACTTGGAAAATGACCGCTGAACATTTACTGCAAAACTGCCCGACATAGCAGGATCAGAGAAAGCAGATGTGGCCATCACCAGTGGCAACACTAGACAAGCTCAGGATGACCGCTGCTTTTTTCGAAAAAATACAGTTTGACGTTTGACAGCGTACGAAGAAGAAGAAGAAGGATGAATCGATTGACGACAGGCGATACTGGACGTGCCATATACATCCAAACAAAAAGGACAATATCAAGAAACTTTACCGAAGGGACCAGAGCATAATCTACCAACAGAACACATCGAACTTAACAATTACATAAACAAGTTGGACCCTACACATACACCTGTTGCAGCTGCTCTCATCCGTACTACACAGTCCAGCATGTGCTGCTCGCTTGCCCCGGACTCACAACATACAGAGAAAAGTTATTACCGAGTACCCCAACAATCACCAACACCGTATATAGCTACAAAACTCTTGCAAAATCTACAGCTTGACATTGACTGCGAAGGAGCGAACAGCTCGGCAGATCTAGTTAATCAACAATAACAACAACAACAACAGACATTCATGAGAACAGAGTGGCGTTTAGAAACATCAAAGAGAAGATGGTGGTTTCACAAACATCAATGAGAAGAGAGTGGCTTATAAAACCATTTATGAGAGGAGAGTGACTTCTACAAACATTCACGAGAAGAGTGTGGCTTCTAACAACATTCATGCAAACAGAGTGGCTTCTACAAATATTCATAAAAAGAGAGTCGATTAAATAAGCATTCACGAGAAAATTGTGGCTTCTACAAACATTCACGAGAAGAGTATGGCCTCTACAAACATTTATGAGAAGATGATGGCTTCTGTAACATTTATGATCAGATGGTGGCCTCTATAAACATTTAGGAGAGGAGGGAGAAGTTGATAAAAACCAGGAATCAGTGATGAACTGTGTGGTGCTGTTAAAGACAAAGGTAAAACCCGCGACATAGATATTACACAAATATACTTGCGAAAATCAAAGAACAGAAGGCCAGCCCAGATCAGTCAATACATGTGCCTTAAAGACAACCTGCAGACAATGATGCACATATATGGGGTTACGACCCCATTAGGGGGCCAGAGAATTCGTTGAAGTATTTTGTGACACTGTATTATCTGGATTCCCAATTATATTGCCCAGAAACCGATCCGAGCTAAAGGTTGAAGGCGATAGCTGATTGGCAATTTTACAAATAAACGCAGTGAAGTAGTTCGACATAATAAACTTGCAGACAGTGCCTCAACGAATGATCGCCGTCGCCTGTCCTTCTTCGGCCACATTGTTCGCCTTTTCCAGGCAATTCCACCCACGAGATGCTCCCGCAGACTGCAAGAGTGAGAGCCGGAAAGAGGCCGTGCTCATCCCAGAGACATCCTCCGGGCATCCCTCGTAACTCTTGGCTAAAGCAGATCGCCACCTGCCCAACAGATCTGCAGGCCGCCTGGGACGCGACTATCAGATGTTGTCACGGACATTGTCATTCGACGCGACGAGTTTTGGCAGCCTTAGCGTACTATTGTATTATTGCAGGAACAGAGAACATCATTCCCAGCACTCAACTTCAAAGTTCACGTTAGGACTGTCCAACTGTTTGTATCATTTTATAAAATTCTCCCTTTTATAATTGTTGTTTCTGTTCTCATTATAACCACCCTACGTTTAATGAAGGTTGTGCATAGTGCTAGCAACGAGAATATGTTAAAACTCATTGCTGCAGAAACCCTCCCCACAAATGCTTGGATAAATGCTTTATTATCCGGTGGCTAGCTTCACGCGACAGGCATATGCAAAATGAAATGACTGATATCCAACAAATTATTCAAAGCGAGATTCCAAGTTTGAATACATCCAGCTGATAACTAGAACTAATATTGGTGAATATTAAATAACAGTTTTTGCAAATATTTGTTGTAACATATGATATTTACCCTTTATTTTATTGACTGTGGTGTGTGCACCTTCCAGATCATATATTCCCGTGAGGTCCACCACCGACTGATATCTTGTTTACCACTGAACCAAGACATTCGATAATGTCCAGTATTATGAACTTATCCGCATGTTAGATAAACTGAATAAGGACAACAAAGATTTGAGAACAGTAACAGAAAACGTGAATGGACAACAAACAACACCTGTAAGAATTGGCACTAAACTGGGATTTCAAACAGATAACACAGAAAGCTAGCAAGAATGTGTTGCCAGGAATATCATCCGGTTGAGATAAAAACAGCAACAAGCGATACGGAAGATACTGAAATAACAGCGAAGAGAGCAAGACTGAGCTACAAGAATGGCTGACACGGATATTATTTACAATAAAAACACAAATGTCTCAATTATAAATAGCACTTCACATTTTAATAACATATACGAATAATTCTTGTACAAACAAACAAATGTCAATCCTCAGGAGTTATCGACAGATACAAACAAGCTTGTGTGTATTTGACGTAGTTATGTGTTAACGTAGGGTACAATAACAACCATATGACTAGACACGAGAACTAAAACTGTATAATTGGAAAAAGTGGTATTCTTAAGTTTTCAAATATATGTTTTATCTGGCACAATGTGTGTTCCACATGAGAGTTAATAGGTACCGGTAGGCGTGTTGCACTCTAGAGACAGTACCGGAAGTTGGCTAATATGTTCCAGTCTCAGGTGATCTCGATTCCAAAGATGATTCACAGAATGCCTGAGTCCATATAGTCCCAGCTAATGGTGGTAACAAGAGCTGGCTATCCATTATTCAAGTACGATTAGGAGAGATAAGAGAGGAAACCTGAGCACAAATTGATTCACATGGAAGCAAGTAAATGATTCCTTCTACTTGGCCATATGTTGATTATTCAGCGAACTGCAGACAGTGGAGGATGAAATCTCAAAGGCTAGAAACATGGCAGAGATAGAGCAATCTATGGAAGCCAATATCGCTCTCAAGGCCATCACTGCAAAATACAAAAGAACACTTAACAAAATAACAAGAGACAGCTGGAAAAAAGAAACAGAAAACCTCAATTTAGACAAAGAAGGGAACAAACTATGGAATTTAGCCAGAGCCATGAATGACAAAACACCATCAAATAAACAAATTACCATCAAACAGGGCGACAACGTGCTTACCGGGAAAAAAAAAACAGCAAACGCCTTTATAGAACATTATGTCAGAGCAAACCACATTGATGTCCCTACAGACAGGCATACAGACATTAGTGAAGAACAAAAGAGCCACGACAACATCAAGATGGCACCAGAGGAGCACATGATGGCAAAACTAACAATGAATGAAATTGATGAGGCCATGAGAACTTTAAAGAAAAAGAAATCGCTCGGAAAAGATGGGGTAAAAAACGAAATGCTGGTGGGGTTGGGCCAAACAGCAAAGAGGAAGTTACTATCAGTCCTGAGCCAAAGCTGGAAAAGGCGAATTGTACCGCAGGCACGGAAAGATGCTGTACTTATACCAGTACCAAAGAAAGAAAAAGATAGAACAGATCCAAATGGATACAGGCCCATCAGTCTACTTAGCTGTGTAGGCAAACTGATGGAGCGTATGATAAACACCAGACTGATGTGGCACCTAGAAGAAAAACACATATTAATCCCACAGCAAGCAGGATTTAGACAACACAGATCCACTGAGGACCAGATAACTCTCATAGTACAGGAAATAGAGGATGCTTACCAAGAGAAAAAGCATGCAGTAGCGGTTTGGGTGGATCTAGAGAAGGCATTTGATAAGGTGTGAAGTATCTTGAAAAATGTACAGGTGGATCAGCCACTACCTCGAAAACAGAACAGACAAGAGTTCAAGTACAAGGGCAGATGAGCAAAAAGGTGACACTCGAGCAGGGAGTACCCCAAGGGGGAGTACTGTCACCCACACTCTTCCTGGTGTATATAAACGAGATTACAGAGAATTTTACCAAGAAGAGTCCATAGCTCAATGTTCGCAGACGATCTGGCTATGTGGGCCTCTGAAAAGAATCTCACCATAGCAAGAAATCGGATGCAGCAGGCCCTAAAATCGCTGGAAGAGTGGACGAACTCATGGCTGGTCAAAATAAACGAGGAGAACACCGTATGCACAATATTCTCGCTTTCATTCAAACCACAAAACACCAAATTAAGTCTAAATAGCAAATTCCTGCAGCCAAACGACAACCCAAACTATCTGGGAGTCACATTTGATCGGCGCATGACATGGAAAAGTCAGATCAAGAGAAACCGAATAAGAGCAAGAGAAAGAATGGCAATCATGAGGAAACTAGCTGGCACAAGCTGGGGAGCAGACGAAAGTATACTAAAGAAACTGTACACTGGAAGAGTGAGACCAGTTCTCGAGTATGGCATTTCGGCATGGACAACAGCAGCAAAGGCGAACTTCGATAAAGTTAACAAACTTCAAAACCAAGTCATGAGAGTTATAACAGGAGGCATGAAGTCAACGCCAATTGTAGAACTTGAAAAGATTACAAACCTGCAACCCATGACCGATAGAAGAGACTGCAGAGCTCAGCTGCAGTCAGAAAAACTCCGAAGACTGACTGAACACCCAATGCACCAGAGACTAAACAATTTGGGAAATGGGAAACTAAAGCGGAGAAACTTTGCAGAATTAGCCAAAGCAAAGATGCACTAACAACACCAAAGCCCATCACTACTGTTCGAAAACCTACCTGGAGGCAGGATATATTTCCAGAGGTGGTAGAAAATATACCAGGTATTGGAAACAAAAATTGCCAGACTGAAAAAGAAAGGAGAGATACTACCCTAAGCTTTATATCGAAAAACTACCCAAGCATGGACTGGACCCATGCATACACCGACGGTTCTGTAACAAACACTACACAGAACTGAGGTGCAGAAGCATTCCTGAACCTACAAAATGGCAGAAAAATAACACTGTCATTCGCTACTGGTAAGTACACAAGCAATTTCAGAGCGGAGGCAGAGGCACTGAAGGCGGCAGTGGAAGAAATGGTAACACATAAAGAAAATTAAAGCCATATAGTCCTACTTACAGATGCTCTGGCCGTAGTCACAGCGCTAAAAAGCCAGAAAAACACTGAGCTTAACGACTTAAGAGCAGCACTCTGTCAACTATGCCAGCAGTCCGCACCAAAAAGGGTAGTGGTACAGTGGGTCCCATCATACTGCAACATCCAAGGCAACGAGGAGGCAGACAGACTGGCAAAAGAAGGTGCAAGACTACCACAAACAGATACTAGTATGACGTACGAAGAGTCAAAACGGCTTATTAAAGCCAGATACATGACCAAATGGGAAACTGAACATACCGGCTACACCAAAAACGATGCCTATTACCAGTTGAACAAAAGAGAGCAGGTCGTTGTCTTCAGACTTTGCACTGGCCACAATAGACTGAGGTACCACCTATTCAACAAATTGAAGATAGGTGGTACCGACGAATGCCCGTGTGGTACCGAGAAAATGACCGCTGAGCATCTGCTGCAGAACTGCCCGACATACGAGGATCAGAGAGAGCAGATGTGGCCATCACCAGTGGAACCACAAGACAAGCTCTATGGCAGTGTCGACAGCCTCAGGATGACCGCCCATTTTTTCGAAAAAATAATGGTTACTGTCTGACTGCGTACGAAGAAGAAGAAGAAGAAGATAACAGGAGGCATGAAGTCAACGCCAATTGTAGAACTTGAAGAGATTTCACATCGGCAATCCATGACCGACAGAAGAGACTGCAGCAAGCAGAGAAACTCAGAAGACTGACAGACCATCCAATGCATCAGATACTAAATACATTTGGAAATGGGAAACTAAAGGGGAGAAACTTTGCAGAAATAGCCAAAGCAAAGATGAGCGAAGACCCTATGAACACCGTAACAATACCAAAGCCCATCCCTACCGTACGCTAACCCACCTGGAAGCAGCATATCATTCCAGAGGTGGTAGAAAATGTATCAGGTATTGGAAACAAGAACAGCCAGCATGAAAAAGAAAGAAGAGACATAACCCTGAGGTACATAACGGAAAACTACCTAAGCATGGACTGGACCCATGCATACACCGACGGTTCTGTAACAAACACAACACAGAACGGAGGGGCAGGGTATTCCTGAGCCTAATAAATGGTAGAAAAACAACACTGTCAGTGGCAACTGGAAAAGTCTCAAGCAATTTTTTAGAGCGGAGGCAAAGGCACCGAGGGATGGAGTAGAAGCAATTCTAAAAGGCGAAAGCAATTAAAGCCAGATAGTCCTGTTTACAGATGCCCTGGCGTTAGTTACCGCACTAAAAAGCCAGAAAATACAGAACTTAATGATTTAAGAGCTGTATTATGTCAACTATGCCAGCAGTCCGCACCAAAAAGAGTAGTGGTACAGTGGGTTCCATCCCACTGTAACATCCAAGGCAACGAGGAGGCAGACAGACTGGCAAAAAAAGCTGCAAGACTACTACAACCAGATTCTAGTGCGATCTAAGAAGAGTCCAAAAGGTTTATTAGGGCCAGATACATGACCAAATGGGAAACAGAACGTACTGGCTACATAAAAAATGATGCCCACTACCAGTTGAACAGAAGAGAGCAGGTCGTAGTCCTCAGACTCCACACAGGCCACAACAGACTGAGGTACCATCTATTCAATGAACTGAAGATAGATGGCACTGACGAATGCCCCTGTGGTACAGGGAAAATGACCGCTCAACATCTGCTGCAAAATTGTCCGACATACGAGTACCAGAGAAAGCACATGTGGCCATCACCAGTGGCAACACTAGACAAGCTCTATGGCAGTGCCGACAGCCTCAGGATGACCGCTGCTTTCTTCGAAAAAATACAGGTTGACGTCTGACAGCGTACGAAGAAGAAGAAGAAGAAGAAGATTATTCAGCGAAGTCGAATAGTTGTCTGTGGTACGTTCAGATATTAATCAAAAATACTTGCGTCATGGCCGGCAAGAAACATTAAGTCTCCAAGTGACGACACTGGAAAAGACTGCATTCGTTTGGGCTGTCTTACAGAATAGAAATCGAAGATGGAAGACAAACACGATCTAAAGTACAGTATATAAACGGGATGTATTGGAACGAAAGACGCAGATATCCCAGCCTCGCTGCAAGCAAACCACGACACATAATATTAAAATGTGCTTTTCAGAACGAACTCAGAAAAAAGAAATTAAAATGAAAAAGAAGAAGAATAAAATATGCTGCCTTCTTGCTTTGTGCTAAACGTGTCTGTATTGGGGTTAATTATTCACTTCTTGAGTACATCATATATTGTTCTCTGTGCGTGCGGCCGTGAATTGCCTGAAGACATGAAGGAAACAAAGATCTGTTTATTTGCAGACGTGCCCGGTAGACCAGTCAGAACATTAGAGGGTCACAGTGTTCAATTCGTCAATATGGCTGCAAACTAAGGACACAAGTTGATCCAGATTATTTACAGTACGGCCATCTTGTTGAAGAGCACACTAAAGGATCATCTATTATGCTAGCAAAGATTGGCTACAACTTCTGGTTTTGTGATTTCTCTTACTCTCTCTTTTTTTCTCTGCCCCAACTCTCTCTCTCCCTCTATTCTATAATCTCTCTCTTCATCTCTCTCTCTCATTCCCTTCTGACCTTGACATTTAATTGTCTGTTCATCTGTTAGAACGTCAGTTGCATATTCTTTGCATCGTTTAGCTCTTGCAACAAAGTACCAGGTGTGTGCTCCGGTAGCCAAACGCCCTTGTCTATCCAAACAGAAAAGGGAAAATGACTAACAATAAGATTTTGTTGTTGTTGCTTAGATGGTTGCCTCACTAGTTTCTACTGGCGGAGGCGCGCCATTTTCCACCCCAGACCGTAGTCTATTGGGCGATATCAGTAAGAGAAGACAAAGCAGAGATGAAAGAAATGGGTACCTTTACCTCCGAGAAAGCCTCACAAAAAGCTGAGGTTTAAAATAGAGAAGTATAAAACATGTTACTTCGTGACGGTTGTGCCTATTACGTGACTACTTAAAAACTATTCTTCTGTGTGACTAACTTACCAATTTCCTGTCTGACTACCTTGCGCTCCTACTGTCTGATCACCTATATATCCGTTTCCTATGTACCTTATGTACCTATACACCCATCTTCTGACTTACTACCGATTTATCCATCGTTTATCTGCCTACTTACATACTCGTCTTCTGTCTGGATATATACATACCCGTCTCCTGTCTGGCTACCTAAATATCCGTCTCCATCGAGGCTACTTTTATAACTGTCTCTAAAGTGGCTACCTACATACCCATCTCATGTCTGACTACCGATATACCCGTCTCTCAAGTGGCTACATACATTCTTGTCTCCTGTCTGGCTACCTACATACTTGTCTCCTGTCTGGCTACCTATATACCCGTCTCTAAAGTGACTATCTACATACCCATCTCCATCGGGACTACCTATATACCGGTCTCTAAAGTGACTACCTACATACACGTCTCCTGTCTGACTACCGATATACCCGTCTATAAAGTGGCTACCTACATACCCGTCTCCTGTCTGACTACCGATATACCCGTCTCTAAAGTGGCTACTAACATACTCGTCTGCTGTCTGGTTACCTATATACCCGTTTCTAAGGTGACTACATACATACCCGTCTCCTGCCTGGCTACCTATATACCCGTCTCCATCGGGACTACTTATATAACTGTCTCTAAAGTGACTACCTACATATCCGTCTCGGGTCTGACTACCTATATATCCGTCTCTAAAGTGACTGCCTACATAACGGTCTCCTGTCTGACTACCTACATACCCGTCTCCTGCCTGACTACCTATATACCAACCTCCTGCCTGACTACTTATATACCAGCCTCCTGTCTGACTACCTATATACCCGTCTCCTGTCTGACTACTTATATACCAGCCTCTTGTCTGACTACAAATATACCCGTCTCCTGTCTGACTATAAACTCGTCTCATGTGTAACTACCTAGATCACGCAGATTCTTTAGAAATGTGCATACATTTTTCTTCATATGAATTATTATCAACAACGTGAATATTATCACATCAACTTTATTTGTGTTGAAATGTTTCTTCATTTCACTCTCTATAAAACATTAAAAAAACTAAAATTCTTTGGATTCACAGACAGAAAACGTGTGACAAGACCTTATGTGTGCTCACTCATAGTGTGGTAGCTTCTGTAGACATTTTGTTTCACTCGCTTAGGTTGTTAGCCTAATGCACAACTTCCTTTAGTCGGCTTTTGGTAGGTGTTTGAGGCAGTGCGATGGCCATGCAAGTCTTGAGTTCGTTACTCACCAGTAAGTGTGTTGGGTGTGTTTTGGTGGTATCTCATTTTGGTGCTATCAGCTACAGAACGAATACTTTTGGTTATATCGTGGCGTACTCCCCATCGTAACGATGTGGCACTTGGGCTAGGATGAGTAGTAACAAAGGTTGAAGTTACATGTATTATATTGTACCTGTCAGAACATTATTACATACCTGTCAGAACGTTATAGTTTACCTGTCAGAACTTTATTATATACCTGTCAGAACTTTATTACATACCTGTCAGAACTTGATAGTGTATCTATCAGAACTTTATAGTTTACCGGTCAGAACTTTAGTATTTCAGTTTACTTGTCAGAACATTCTAGTGTCCTGTCAGAACTTTAATATTATATTGTATCTGTCAGAACTTCATAGTGTACCTGTTAGAACTTTATAGTGTACCTGTAAGAACTATATACATTACCTGTCAGAACTTTATAGTTTATATGTCAGAACTTTATAGTTTACCTGTCAGAACTTTATAGTTTATTTGTCAGAACTTTATAGTGTACCTGTCAGAACTTTATTTTAGTGTACCTATCATAATTTTATTATTGTAGTGTACCTGTCAGAACTTTAGTATTGAAATGTACCTGTCAGAACTTTATAGTATACCTGTTATAATTTTAGTATTGAAATGTACCTGTCAGAACTTTATAGTGTACCTTACCACAGTTTATAAGGCTCCCTTCAGGTTGCTGAGCTTTGGAGTAAAGTTGCGGAGCAAGGTTGATGAGGACTCCTGGATGCGAGTTGGCGTGTCTCCGCACACCTCTTGTTCGCATACGTGGCGAGTAAATATTTGGGTGGTTTTTGTTTGCGGGAGCGAATTAATTTGTTAATTATCTTTGTTGAAAAGGTCAGACATTTTAAAGATTTTTTTGAATTGTTTGGTGGTGGGGACAAAAAAGGGGTAGGGATGGTTTGGGAGTTGTTCTTTTTGTTGTTAATAGCATATAACGAGGCGAGCAACAGTACTCATCTCGGTGTTTCATTGTGAAATATAGATGTGACGCAACGAGCTCTGTTTCACTCAAACACGAATGAGTTAATTGGTTGGATTGTTGCTCCTTACAAGAATAACTTGTCATTCGTTTTTCACTTTGTTCGGTTAAACTACGTGTACATTTATTTGGGTATAAAATGTGATACAGGATGAAATGAGTGGGTGTTGCATTAGGTGTTTTAGGTATTTGGTATTAGGTGTATTAAGTATTAAAAGCTTGTGTTTTTGAACAAACATAAGTCATACACAGTTTAAATTGGTACATCTATAAGGAATGTATTGTTCTAATATGGAGATTGAAGGTGCAATTCGCTTTACTGTGTTACCCGTAGATAGGGACAACGGGGGTGAAGGGGGTGGGTAGCGTTGCTGATGAGGCTGGTGGGTACCTTTTGCTGTTTCTTTTTCTCCGATCATGGGATCAGAGGCAGATAGGCTCGGAATGTTTTGGTCTCATATGGACGGTGAAGGTACAGATAGAGTTTTGGTCAAGTGAGTTAGTGTTGCTGATAACGATGTTAGTGGGTTGAGGTTATTTAATTTTCAGCGTTCATATCGCCGAAAGCGGCGGGTCATCTTGCGTATGGAAAAGGCTATGATGTCATCTCGGGGGAGGTTGTGTTTTATTGTGAAATATAGATATGACGCAACGAGTTCTGTTTCACTCAACGAGTGAGCTAATTGGTTGGCTTGCTGTTTCTGTCGGCCAAGGCAAGGAGTATTCAGATCCCTTTTTAAGACGAACCAAAGTCAGGTTGGTCTAATCTGGGTGTTGAGTGTGCAATTGGATGTATGGTATCAGGTGTAGATTGGGGCAAGTGGTCTAATGTCGTTGAGCGGGAGGCTCGTGGATTGCTTCTGCCTATGTGTTCTAAATTCAAATCACCGAACGCAACTAATTATCTTGGGACGAGGAGATGAGTGCATCTCGGGCTAGGTTGTATTTCATAAAAAAATTTAAAAGGATATTAAATACCTTCTCAAAGGTTTCACTCAAACAAAAGTGGTCTAGTAGATTGACTTGCTGCTCCAGGCTACACAGATATGAAACGCTCAGGTCATCTTTCAAAACGGATCAAAGTCGTTTTCGTCTGAAATGGGTGTTGAGTGTTCACTAGGAGTTATGGTCTTAGGTGTAGGTACAGTAAAGGGAACTAATGTAGCTTGGCACGGTGTTGGTGGGTTGTAGTTGTTGCATTTTCTGATGGGGTGAGTGTTGCATTAAACATTTGTATACAAACCTAGCAGCTATGAAACGTTTTATTTGACACGTCTAAAAGGGATGTTTTCGTCTCATATGAATGTTGAAAGTGCATTTGAAAATATGGTCTTAGGTGTAGATCCAGTCAAGCGAACTAGTCTAGCTGGTCATGGTGGTGGTGGGTTGTGGTTGTTTAGTTTTCCGATAGGGTGAGTGTAGTTTTAAACAAGTGTATTTGAACAAACCTAGCAGTCATATAACGTTTTAATTGACACATCTATATGGAATTTTTTGGTCTCATTTGGATGTTGAAGGTGCAATTGGATGTATGTAACAGATGTAGAAATGGGGAATGAGTTTAGTGTCGATGAACGGGAGGCTAGTGGATTGCTTTTGCTGTTGGTTATCTGCATTCGTTGCGCCGAAAGCATCTAGTCATCTTGGGTATTGACAAGGAGATGAGTGCATCTTGATAGATTGTATTTTATGACGAAATACAAACGGGTATTAACTATCTCGTCAAAAGTTCCACTTAAGCAAGAGTGATCAGCCTGCTGCTCCTGATGACCAAGATACGGAGCACCCAGGACACTGTTCAAGACGGAACATAGTTGAGTTGATCTGAATGGGTGTTGAGTGTCCATTTCGATGTATAGTCTTAGGTGTAGCTACGCCCAGGGGAACTAGTGCAACTAGTCACGCTGTTGGTGGGTTGTGGTTGTTGAGCTTTCCGATGGGGTGGGTGTTGTATTAAACATGTGAATTTAAATGAAACTTGCAGTCATATAACGTTTTAATTGACACAACTATAAGGAATGTTTTGGTCTCATATGGATGTTGAAGGTGGAATTGGAGTTATGGTCTTAGGTGAAGATGGCTTCAAGGGTTTTCCACTTACATATTGCAAAACGCGACGATTCTTCTGGTTCAGTGACATGTGTTTCAGCATGAAATGGAAATGAGCATTAACTTGCGCTTCAAAGGCTTACGTCAAACAAGAGTGGGATAATTGAGTGGATTGCTCATCCTGACAACCATGGCAAGGAGTACGAAGGTCACTTGTCAGACTAGTTCAAATTCGGTTTGTAATATCTCATTTCTGAAAATGAACAAAAGGAAAAGTTAAAAAAAAGATCACTCCATTACAATCAAATTATAAGTTACACCGATTGAGTATTTAGTTGTCGTATAACCTTTTATGGCGACATTTCTGACAGTCAAATCTTCTCTTACCCTCCCTTACTAGATATAAAACCAGATCAATGCTCGAAGCAAACCGGCTGAGAACCATTAATCGTATAAGTAATAAAATGTGTGTCGCAATTGAGGTCTAATGGCGTCAGTCAGAGTATGTGTGGTTAATGCGAGATATACGTTATCTGTACCAGTCTCGCACAACTGAAAGTGAGTCTATAAATCTATATAGACAATCGTAATAGATTTCAAGCATTCGTAATTTACCGTATTGCTAAAAGAAAAAAACCTTTTTATACACCGATAGATCCCAGTTAATTTTTCCAATTAATCTGAACTTCAAAAATATTGGCTGTTAGGAGACTCATTAAAAAAAAAAGCGGAGACAGTTTATTCAATTTGACGTCCCCTCCCACGCAGTTTATATCACTTCTACATGATTCATTTTTTTGGTCAAGGTCTTACCTTGGAGCAGCAATCCAATCAACTAGGCCACTTTTGTCTCAGTTAAACCTCCGAGGAGGTATCTTCTTCTTCTTCTTCGTACGCTGTCAAACGTCAACTTTAATTTGTTCGAAGCAAGCAGCTGTCATCCTGAGGATGTCGACACTGCCATACAGCTTGTCTAGTGTTGGCACTGGTGATGGCCACATGTGCTTTCTCTGGTCCTCGTATGTCGGACAATTTTGCAGCAGATGTTTAGCGGTCATTTTCCCTGTACCACAGGGGCATTCGTCAGTGCCACCTATCTTCAGTTTATTGAATAGGTGGTACCTCAGGCTGTTGTGGCCTGTGCAGAGTCTGAAGACCACGACCTGCTCTTTTCTGTTCAACTGGTAGTAGGCATACTTTTTTTTGTAGCCAGTACATTCTGTTTCCCATTTGGTCATGTATCTGGCCCTAATAAACTTTTTGGACTCTTCTTAGGTCACACTAGAATCTGATTGTGGTAATCTTGCACCTTCTTTTGCCAGTCTGTCTGCCTCCTCGTTGCCTAGGATGTTACAGTGGGATGGAACCCACTGTACCACTACTCTTTTTGGTGCAGACTGCTGGCATAGTTGACAGAGTACTGCTCTTAAATCATTAAGTTCGAATTTTTCGGGCTTTTTAGTGCTATAATCACGGCCAGGGCATCTGTAAACAGGACTATCTGGCTTTCATTGCTTTCGCCTGTCAGCATTTCTTTTACTGCAGCTTTCAGTGCGTCTGCTTCTGCTCTAAAATTGCTTGAGAATTTCCCAGTTGCCACTGACAGTGTTAATTTTCTACCATTTGTTAGGCTCAAGAATACCCCTCCCCCTCCATTCTGTGTTGTATTTGTTACCGAACGGTCAGTGTATGCATGGCTCCAGTCCATGCTTGGGTAGTTTTCCGCTATGTAACTCAGGGTTATGTCTCCTCTTTCTTGTTCAGTCTAGCTGTTCTTGTTTCAAATACCTAGTATATTTTCTACATCCTCCGGAATGATATGCTGCTTCCAGGTGGGTTTGCGTACAGTAGGGATGTGCTTTGGTGTTGTTATAGTGTTCATAGTATCTTCGCTCATCTATGCTTTGGCTATTTCTGCAAAGTTTCTCCGCTTTAGTTTCCATTTTCAAAATCTATTTAGTCTCTGATGCATTGGATGATCTGTCAGTCTTCTTAGTTTCTCTGCTTGCTGCTGGGCTCTGCAGTCTCTTCTGTCGGTCATGGATTGCAGATTTGTAATCTTTTCAAGTTCTACAATTAGCGTTGACTTCATGCCTCCTGTTGTAACTCTCATGGCTTGGTTTCGAAGTTTGCTAATTTTATCAAAGTTCGCCTTTGCTGCTGTTGCCCATGCCACAATGCCATACTCGAGAACTGCTCTCACTCTTGCAGTGTACAGTTTCTCAAGTATTTTTTCCTCTGCTCCCCAGCTTGTACCAGCAAGTTTTGAGGCGGTATCTAATACCCGTTTGAATTCCGTTATGAAATACAACATACCCGGAGATTTACTCATCTTCTTGTCAATACCCAAGAGGACCGGCGATATGAATTCAGAAAACATAGGCAGAAGCAATCCACCAGCCTCCCGTTCAACGACACTAGACACCTTGCCCCTATCTACACCTGATACTTCTTCTTCTTCGTACGCTGTCAGACGTCAATTTTTTCGAAAAAAGCAGCGGTCATCCTGAGGCTGTCGACACTGCCATAGCGCTTGGGACCAAAACATTCCGAACATATCAACCCCTGAACCCATAACTCTAAGTACACACTCAACACCCATAGCAAAACCGACTTTATTCGGTCTTTCCTTCACATCTATATAATACAATGAAACACAACCTTCGCCGAGATGACATTATAGCCTTATCCATACGCAAGATGGCTCTCCGCGTTTGGCGATATTAACGCTGAAAATTCAATAAGCCCATCCCACCAAAATTGTCATCAGCGACACTACTCACTTGACCAAAACTCTCTCTGTGTCTTCACCACCCATATGAGACCAAAACATTCCAAGCCTATCTGCCTCTGACCATGTGATCGTGGAAAAAGCAACAGCTAAAGGACCCCGTCTCGTCATCAGCAACACACTCAGTTAGTGTTAAACTAGCTAGCGTATACACTCTGTTATAAGCATCTCATTAGACAGCAGACAAATTTGAAAACCTTGACGCTATAACTACAAGAGGAAGTGACCTTTATTCCCCAAACCTATAAATTCCTCCACTGGACGCAAGCATTGAGAACCAACACCATGACAGTTTTCCTGAGACTTTCATATAATGTTAGGAAATCTGAGGAAGCCAAGAACCAACCATTTATGCCTTTATAGACAAAGCAATATCCTTCGTCTGGCTTGAGAAGTTATGTACTGTAGACGATCCTTTTACTGTCTACCAGTCAATACACTTAACTGGAATAAAAGAGGTAGAGAGAGAGAGAGAGATAGAGATAGATAGAGAGAGAGAGAGAGAGAGAGAGAGAGAGAGAGAGAGAGCGACAGGGAATATTTTAACAACAATACGCCAGGGGAAGCTCGAGTAAATCGGAACATGTTAGGGCTGGGGTGGCTGGGTGGGGGTGGGAGGGATGGGTGAAAATTGGGGGGGGGGGGGGGTGGGCGAAATGGTATTTATGTGAAAATGCGTGTTTACATGTTTCTGTTGAAAGCTAAAATGTGTATGTTGCTGAGCTATGTCAACACACGTTTAGATACGTGTGGATGTAGGTAATCTTTGAAGTCATATTGACTTTCGTTGGTCTTTTTGACTAAATTGAACACACATACGTAAAAAATAACACATGGTCACACCATCTCCCACATATGCGTCCTGGTCACACCATTTGCCACATCAAAGTCCTGGTCACACCATCTCCCACATCAACGTCCTGGTTACACCATCTCCTACATCAACGTCCTGGTAACACCATCTCCCATATCAACGTCCTGGTTACACCATCTCCGACATCAACGTCCTGGTTACACCATCTCTGACATCAACGTCCTGGTCACACTATCGGCCACATCAACATCCTGGTTACACCATCTCCCACAACAACGTCCTGGTTCACCATCTCCCACATTAATGTCCTGGTCACACCGTCTCCCACATTAACGTTCTGGTCATACCGTCTCCCACATTAACGTCATGGTCACACCATCTCCCACACCAACGTCCTTGTCACACCGTCTCCCACATTAAAGTCGTAGTTATGTTCTTCAAAAGCACGACTTTAACTGGAAACACGTTTTTAAAGTGAATAAAATCTTACCAGATCCACAATAACATAAATAGGTGTTTCGTGACTTCAGTGACCAAACGAAGGCCCAAGACATACTAGTATTCTGTGAACATAAATCAACACGTACTTACACCGCGTAGAGCAGTGGCTAGCGCGTTAGCTTCGCATCTGAGTGGTTCTGGGTTCATTCCCCAGTTGAGGCGGACATGTTTTTTCAAACCGCAACCGATCCCGGGTCGACCCAGCCTTAAATGGGTACCGTTTCAGTCGGGGAAGTAAAAGCGGCGAGAGAGAGGAGATGGCAAGCGCCCTCATATAGCCGAGTTTCTTAAATTTGAGATCGCTAACACCTCACATCCTTACGGCAGAAATGCTATGGGTTTTCTTTACTGTACTTTACTTACACAAAGAAAAACATTTTTAAGACACCAAAAAAATAAATAATTATCTTTTGCTGATGCGGTAGCCAGTGTAGTGGTGATCGTTGTTAGGGTGGGGGTGGACTGCCACTAAGATCCCACCCCCCCCCCCTCACAATCACCATGGGAAGATGATACGCTTGGTTCTTCTCATGATAACGATAGTGCAGAGAAAAAAACACGGTCCTCATCTTTTCTGGAGGTGGATGGGTAATTACAAATCAAAGTCCATTTCAAATCCCTCCAATGTGGAAAGAAATAATAGATGCGCTTGATGTCGCTTGATGGTGGGATGGTACAGCTGGTGGTGGTGTTGTTGGTGGTGGTGTAGCTGGTGGAGATGTAGCTGGTGGTGATGTAGCCGGTGGTGGTGTAGCCGGTGTTGGTTTAGCTGGTGGTGGTGTAGGTGCTTGTTCTACAGCTTGTTGCGGTGGTGTAGTTAAGGTTGGTGGCATTGCTCGTGATTACATGTAACTGTTTGTCGTGTAGTTTGTTATCGTGTAGCTGTGGGTGTTTTTGTATCTGGTATTGACATTTCTGTGTTGGAGTAGCTAAAAAAAGGGCAACTGCCGCCGTCCATCGTAGATGATGATGGCATAATTAATTTTGCTAGCGTTATTTTTAGTGAGGATTAACTGCGATACTTTTTATCCTCACTCTCTCGTCTCGTGCCGCCCGACCCCAGTGGCAAGTCAAGGACAAGACGACTAGTGGGCAACCACGAGATGCAGGGGGTTCCGCATCAAACACGCGTGAAAAAGACGGCGGAGTTTGGAGTCGAACCCACACCCCTTGATCACGAGGCCGACGGCTTAACCACTTGGCCACGGAATGGTGGTGGTATAATTGGTTTTGCATGTTGTAGCTGCTGATGACGTTGCAGTGGTGGTTTAGCTAGGGGTATAGATGTTTGTGATGTAGCTGTTGCTGGTGTAACTGGTGGTCATGTAGCTGGGGCGTGGTGTAGATTGTGTTGGTGTAGCTACCTACGGGTGATGGTGTAGCTGGTGGTGGTGTAGCTAGGAGTGGTGGTGTAGCTAGGAGTCGTGATGTAGCTAGGGTTGATGTGTAACTGGTGTAGCTGGTGATGGTGTAGCTAGAAGTGGTGCTGTAGCTAAGAGTGGTGCTGTAGCTAGGAGTGGTGGTGTAGCTAGAAGTGGTGCTGTAGCTAGGAGTGGTACTGTAGCTAAGAGTGGTGCTGTAGCTAGGAGTGGTGATATAGCTAGGAGTGGTGGTGTAGCTAGGGGAGTGGTGTAGCTAGGGGCGATGGTATAGCTGGTGGTGGTGTAACTGGTGATGGTGTTGCTGATGGTGGTGGTGCTGCTGGTGGTAGTGGTGGTGTAGTTAGTGGTGGTTTTGCTGGTGATGGTGTTTTTGATGGTGGTCCTGCTGGTAGTGGTGTGGCTGGTGATGGTGAAGCTGTGGTGGTGTTGGAAGTAGTGGTGTTGCTGGTGGTGGTGTAGCTGTTAGTCGTAGTGTAGCTGGTGGTGGTCGTGTTGCTGGTTGTGGTGTAGCTGGTGGTGGTGGTGGTGTCGCTCGGGGTGGTGGTGGTGTAGCTCGTGGTGGTGGTGGTGTAGCTCGTGGTGGTGTACCTCGTGTTGGTGGTGGAGTAGCTCCTGGTGGTGGTGGAGTAGCTCGTGGTGGTGGAGTAGCTCGGGGTGGTGGTGGTGGTGGTGGTGTAGCTCGTAGTGGTGGTGGTGTAGCTCGTGGTGGTGGTGTAGCTAGGGGTGGTGTAGTTGGTGGTTTTGGTGTAGCTGGTGGTGTACTTGGTAGTGGTGGTGATGTAGCTCGTGTTGGTCTAGCTGGTGGTAGTAGGTGTTGCTGGTTGAGTAGCTGGTGGTGATGATGTTGCTGGTGGTGGTGTAGCCTGTGATCGTGTAGCCTGTGGTCGTGTAGCGAGTGGTGGTGGGGTAGTTGGTGGTGGTGATCATGAAGAGGGTAGCAACGTTGCTGTGGTGGTTTGATAATCGGGTGCAAAAAAGACCTTTTAAATATTTTTAAAGCAGAAACGATGGTCAGAAGAATAAGAAAGTCACAGATTAGATGTGAGATCATGGTATGAGAGCGGGTAGTCAAACAAACAGCACACATTACATATCTGGTGACCATCTGGTTCAGGTCATGGAAGATGTATAATCGTAATAAATAACAGAACGAAATTGGAGAAAGCAATCTTCCAGGAAAAAAGGAACCTCTTAACAAAGTCAATGTAAGAGAAAATGAGAGAGAGAGAAAGAGAGAGAGACTGTGAGATGGAGAGAGCGTGGGGAGAGACGGAGAGAGATAGACGTGCAGTGTTATGTAGATGCAAAATGGCTTGCTGGATGTGACTCCTGACTAATCAATAAACCAAATGGCGAGATCACTGACAGCAATATAAATGTAGCTGCTAAGAAGAATTCTTGGTATACCATGGACAAGATACATTACAATAGAAATAAATCACTGCTAATGAAAATGCTGAGAGGACAAATAGTTTTCAGTGGACACATATGCAGGATTCAGACCTGAAAAAACTTGACACTGTGAGAAATATTGTGGGGAAGAGAAGTAGAGGAAGACATGATTTGCTATTTTGGATTGAAAAACTGAGAGCATCTGTAGTACTGAAATCTTCTAAGGTTATTTAGTTGTTGAGATGGATGGATTGTGAAGGCCCGACATATACCACTTGATGGTGAAGAGCATGATGATGATGATCCGAACAGGAAGTTGTTATTGCTTCTTCTACCCACATAATTTATAATCGGCCATAGTGCTGGGGTTGATCCCGGTTATCGAAACGCCCTAGTCAACCCATCTGTAAATTGTTATCCGACTTACTTTTAGGGTATGAAAGGCAGAGGAGAAGAGAAATGACCATCATATCTCAAAAAATAGGCCTGGTACAATAAAGTCTCTAACACTTCATCTCCGACAGCAGTGTATGTTATGGGACTATCTTTAACCTTGACTTGTCTATAATATGACACGCCGTATTCTTGCCTCCATCGGGGCATGTTGACAAATATCTGAACATAGTTTCACGTTGTTTGATACCGTTGATGAGATTGCAATAATGCCTACGAGTATATTTGACGGATGTTCAAAGTAATGTTGGACACATAGTAGACGTTGCCCTCGGGAAATAACTGGTACATCCCTTAGTCTTCCAGGTCTCAGCTTTTTATATGTGTGTGGACCTGTTCCCTTCCTCGTTGCCTTACTATCCATTTATTTCTTAGTTCGTTCGTATGTCCGTTTGTTCGTTTGTTCGTTCGTAAGTTCGAACGTTCGTTGGTTTGTTCATTTGTTAGTTTGTTCGTTTGACCCCTCTCACCTATCTCTTCCCTTCTCAACCAACCAATCTCTTCCCTTCTCAACCAACCAATCTCTTCCTTTCTCAACCAATCGATCTCTTCCCTTCTCAACCAACCAATCTCTTCCCTTCTCAACCAACCAATCTCTTCCCTTCCCAACCAACCAATCTCTTCCTTTCTCAACCAATCGATCTCTTCCCTTCTCAACCAACCAATCTCTTCCCTTCGCAACCAACTTATCTCTTCCCTTCTCAACCAACTTATCTCTTCCCTTCGCAACCAACTTATCTCTTCCCTTCGCAACCAACGTATCTCTTCTCTTCTCAACCAACCTATCTCTTCCCTTTTCAACCCTCCGATCTTTTCCCATTAACCGGTGCCCTAGATAGCTCTTGCAAATGATTAGTTTGGTGTCTATACTGTATGGCAAACACAGTCAAAAGTTTAAGCCTGCAAAGGCTAGCCTGAATCTGTTCATCTTTAAGTTGATGTCTTTGCCTGCTCCAACGTGTAGTGTAACTTTGCTTTCCAAATTTCTCGGAAACCTCCATGCAAAGATGGCGCGACAAAGAGATTTAAATATAGATTTCGGAAAGTTCAATGGCACCTTATTAATCATATCATCAACTCCACCTCCTCCCCTTCCTCCTCACCATTGTTCCTGTTTCTGATAATGCATCTGCTTATTTCCAAATGCATTTGAGCGTTCTGTCGCATAAGGCGCTCAATGAGGCATGAGCTAGGTGCTGACATTGAAACAGGCACATAAATAGCATACATTCGCTCCTCGCACTGCTGGTTTTAACATACATAGCACATTTTAAACGATTAACGTCGCGCCACCATTTATAACTTGTGAGTGATTTGGAATAGAAATGATTAGATTGCATCGATTACTCGTCGACCGCCCTTGATTTGGGCTTAGTAACTGAATTATGTTTTGTTGTACACTCATTTCACATTTCCAGTAACCTTTAAGAACCAGATGTCTCCGGTTCTGCCTTGACCTGATTATTCTTCTTCTTCTTCTTCTTCGTTCGTTCTCAATCTCCCACTACCAAACCCTGAAAGGGCTTAAGTAGCAGAATATAGTCCAGAGAGCGGAATGCGTTGTGTCGTAGTTTAGAGCTTGACTGCGATATTTGCACCTTTCGGTCCAACACATTCGACTTCAGCAAGCATTTTTTGAGTACCGGTTTAGCATTCCCTCTTCGATACCTTCTATTTAGCCATTCTGCCCTGCCGCAGCCTGTTATCCAGGATCTCCGCGTGGAGGTGTAGAAGGGTCTTGGCAGCTCTGGTTCGCTGGCCCTGACGCTAGCAGTCAGCTATGGGTCGCTGACCACTGCAGCTCATGCGCTGCTCAGCGTCTTCAGCCCTGACCTGATTCGACTTGGCAAAGTGCAATTTTCCAAATGTTCAATTGGAAATCTGTTTAAAGGCATGACACTACGAGTAAAGTCATGACACTACGAGTAAAGTCATGACACTACGAGTAAAGTCATGACACTACGAGTAAAATCATGACACTACGAGTAAAGTTATGACACTACGAGATTATTCACAAATGCTGAGTTCCGATATGGCGCGAACGGGATTTTATAGTCTCGGGAATAAAGGTTGCTTTACACGGAATAAAACAATGGACAGATAATACAAATCTTAATTACGACTTGACGATTCTCAAATATCTTCAGAGTTGTGACTGAGGCAATACGAACATTCATTATAGGAAAGCAAAAAACATTGCGTTACAAGATATATCTTCTTACAGATTCTTTATCGGCCATTGTGGCTCTCAATAATCTTAACAACAACAGCTTGCCTATCCGAGGCACTCATTTATACAAACTACAAAAGAGTGAAAAAGGAGTGGAGTCCTGAACACTGTAAGGTACATTGACCTGAGGAGTCAGATAGACTAGCCACATAGAGAGGAAACAAACCCAGACTAGCCACATAGAGAGGAAACAAACCCAGACTAGACACATAGACAGGAAACAAACCCAGACTAGCCACATAGAGAGGAAACAAACCCAGACTAGACACATAGACAGGAAATAAAACCAGACTAGCCACATAGAGAGGAAACAAACCCAGACTAGCCACATAGAGAGGAAACAAACCCAGACTAGACACATAGACAGGAAATAAAACCAGACTAGCCACATAGGAAATAAAACCAGACTAGCCCCGTAGATATGAAACAAAACCAGACTAGCCACGTAGACATGAAACAAAACCAGACTAGCCACATAGACAGGAAATAAAACCAGACTAGCCACATAGACAGGAAACAAAACCAGACGAACTACATAGAAAGGAAATAAAACCAGACTAGCCACATAGACAGGAAATAAAACCAGACTAGCCACGTAGACATGAAACAAAACCAGACGAGCTACATAGACAGGAAATAAAACCAGACTGAAGACAACGCTAAGTAAGCGGCATGTCCTTTGCAGAACGTGACGTCTTGCAACCGCCAACCTATTTGGCTGTTATAAGTTTCTTGACAAAATAGCGGTACGGTAAGTTGCTTTTACTTTCCGTACGCGGAGGATTGAAATAAAACATGTCTGCCAAACTGGACACGAGGAAGACAACGCTGCAAAGGATAAAATACAGACACTGATGTAAATTAACAACAAAGAAATATAGCACAGAGAATATCCATAATCTGATTTAACAGAAGCATCAAGAGATCTTGCCAGGAAGATATTAAGTGACAATTATTCCATTTCTCAACATGCCATTCTACATCGGCTTTCACTTAGGTCCGCAGAAGTTCTAGGTTCACATGGATGGAAGAAGGTGGCATGCTATGAATTTTCCACATTCCATTAGGTTGGGGGTAGGAGAATTCCGCTCCAAATACGTAGGGCTAAATGACTTTGCTCTGGGTATGGGCTATCCAAATGAACTGTCATATCTTGCACAACACAACATTCTAACTCTTCTCCCCAAGGTTCTACCAACACTGCGTTCTCCTCCATGCTTGCAAGCGGAAGCATCTGGGCTAACACCGACCTTATGTAGTTCCATCAGACGTAATATGCAATGTTAGGTGCTCAAACATGTGACATCGCAGATGACATAATAAGGTTGGTCGTGCTGGTGCGGTCACACCAGCCCTGATCATTGACCAGTTCACTCGATTGTCAGTTGTTGGTCGTGCTGGTGCGGTCACTCCAGCCCTGATTATTGACCAGTTCACTCGATTGTCAGTTGTTGGTCGTGCTGGTGCGGTCACTCCAGCCCTAATTATTGACCAGTTCACTCGATTGCCAGTTGTTGGTCGTGATGGTGCGGTCACCCCAGCCTTGTTAATTGACCAGGTCACTCGATTGCCAGTTGTCAGGATGTCCCCTGTGATGTACTCTGTGGCCTTGGTTATTGATGTAACGTTGGAACTTGGTGGTGAGTCGTGTGATTGTGTTTGCATCAAATCAACGCCACCCAGGTACACACATCATTGATAAGCAGCTTTATAACAGAACCGCAGTGGGACTTTTATCGTCATATTTCTGAACAGATAACCGCAGGGAGAACTATATGGCCATCTTTCTGAACAGATAACCGCATGGCGGCTATTATCGTGATTTGTCTGAACAGAGAACCGCAGGGAGATCTATATGGTCATCTTTCTGAACAGATAACCGCAGGGATACCATATATGGTCATCTTTCCCTGTTGACAAAAACTTGAAGATGAGAAAAACAATCTCCAAATACAGTTACGTGCGTGCAGGATCGATTCTTAGACCAGACCGCTCTCTAACTCCAAATGTGTTTCCACCCCCTCACTCTTATTCCTTCTCTCCCTCTATCTTTCTCTCCTTGTTCTATAATTCTCTTCGCGCATTAACTTTTCTTTACGTGAAGTAAATGTCAAACGTAAAGATCCATTTAAGAAAAGTCGACGGCTTTAATGTCGACGTCATGGGGTCATGTCTAGTTCACTCTTCATCTCTCTCGTCCTTCTTTCAATGCCCTCGTGTTCTCTCCGTCTGCCTCGTCTTCGCTTTGTCTATGGGCTCCATGTCGCGGTATCTCTGTTATTTGAAAGAGAGAATTTTTAAAGATCGAAAAAATCGCATCATCAAAGAAATCCTTCTCCGTTGCTTCCCATCCCGGCCATTTTATCGCAAACTCGAATTTACAGTTTACGATTTTATAGCTAAACTATGCGCTGTTACTTCCACACTATTGCCCGATGAGTACTTTATAACCAAGAATGAATGTTGCTAAATGTCCAGACAAAGCTCGAATGTTGCTAGATGTCCAGACAGGATTCAACTGACGTGCGTTATAGCCTATTTGTATCATGTTGGAGCTTACCAGCTAGAGTGAAAGAGGCAGAGTCGTTGTTAAACGGAGCGGGGCATGCTTGATAACTTCTAGTAGGAGAATGGAGATTGACATGATGAATTCGGCTCTGAAGTTATCTCAGAACTCATTAATGATTGTCATAATCGTCTCGGACTCTAATTCTATGCTTCGGAAAGTACAAAATGACCGGCTATAGCATGAGTGGATAGCGGACATAGAGGCCTCAAAGCTTCGAGATCTGTTGTTGATCTAGTATCCTGGTCATTTTGGTGAATGCGAAAATGAAAGAGTTGACTTCATGTACTCTGAAAACACCATCAATGGGGGGGGGGGGGGGGGGTGAAGGGACATTTGCAATGTAAAGAAACTTTGAGGTTGATCATCGATCACCCCCATTGATCATTTTGTTTTGGTTTTTGGATTGCATTTAAATAAAAATATCTAACTTTTGCACTTTCTTCTTCTTTTCCGTCTTTTCTTGATGAGCATCAAAATACTGCAGATTGTCAAATAAGATGGGCGGATGTGTCAAAACAATTGTGGATTTGGTATGGCTATTTATGTAACAGCTTTGGTTAAATTGGGACTGTTAATCTAATGTAGTATAAATAGAGCTATAAGGTATTATATAGAACCAGTCTTGTCATAACTTAACTTACCGTCTTTATACTGGTTTAGGTAACTCTGCAGAGTCGGTGTATATAACCAGTTTCATTTGCATTCAGGTCAGGTCATCCCGTAACCGGTGAGTTCGTTGGATCACACATGAAGACATCCTCACAACACCACGCCATCCTTCTCTGTCACCGGCCGCTGCCTGTGACTCTTCTGGTCGGAGATTGGTCCATTCTGTTATGTTTTGCATTACTGTGCTCTAAAAACTGTGCGCATCCAATTTATTTTTAAATGCATTAATTGTCTGTCTCCTCTACTTCCAATGGCAATGCATTCCAAGCATTCACCACTCTCTAACTAAAAAAATGTTTCCTTATATCTAATCTGGACCTCTCTTTAATTAATTTATATCTATGTGATCTTGTTCTTGCAGATGGTTGTATTTTGGAGAAAAAAAAATGGTTACAGTCTAGTGTATCCTTTCCTTTGATTATCTTATAAACCTGTATTAAGTCACCTCGAATTCTTCTCTTTTCTGAGTCTTTCCTCATAACTGTAATTCTGGAATCCAACTATCAGCTTTGTCGCTCTTTTTTGTATCCTTTCCAGCATATTTATATCCCCTCTACGGACTCCACACCTGTACACAGTACTCCAATCTAGGTCTAACTAATGCTTTATATAGTTTTACTATCACTTCTTTGCTCCTATGTTTAATTCTTCTTTGTATCATATCTAACATTGCATTTGCCTTTTTCACTGCTACCTAGACTTGCTCGCTCACCTTACCTGTATGATCTATTATAACCCCTAGGTCTCTTTCCTTATCTATCTTTCTAATATTGTTCGCCTATTCTGTAATTATGTTCCCTTTTGGATCTACCCATGTGGATGACTGTACATTTATCTACATTAAACTCCATTTGCCCGTTTACAGAGCATTCTCGAGTTTTATCTATGTATACCTCAATATATCCACTTCTGCTTTAGATGAGACACTACTGTATAGTTTTGTATCATCAGCGAATTTTGTAATCATCGATACCCTATCAATGTCCAAATCGTATATATATATATCAAGAACAAAATTGATTCCAAAACCTAGCCCTATGGCACTCAACTTTTTACTTCACACCACTCAGAGTACTCCTTATTTATTATTTTGAACATTATTTTTCATATTGAAACAAATTTTGGACAGTTTCCAATAAAACTAATATCACTGGAAGCTTCAGATATACAGCTTTACAGATGAATATAAAGCCATGAACATCAAAGAAGGCCAACTGAGAAATTTGTACCGCGAAGGTACAAAGACAACGTTCTACATGCATCACAAACACTCAATGTCTGGGACATGCTTCAAAGAGCGCATGACCGAATGATTGTCCCTTCAGTCTTCCCCACTGAAGGACGTGGGTTCGAATGTCATCGTGCAAGACTACCACAACCAGATTCTAGTGTGACCTACGAAGAGTCCAAAAGGTTTATTAGGGCCAGATACAAGGCCAAATTGGAAACAGAACATACTGGCTACACAAAAAATGATGCCTACTACCAGCTGAACAGAAGAGAGCAGGTCGTGGTCTTCAGACTCCGCACAGGACACAACAGACTGAGGTACCATCTATTCAATAAACTGAAGATAGGTGGCACTGACGAATGCACCTGTGGTACAGGGTAAATGACCGATGAACATCTGCTGCAAAATTGCCCGACATACTAGGATCAGAGAAAGCACATGTGGTCATCACCAGTGGCAACACTAGACAAGCTCTATGGCAGTGTTGACAGCCTAAGGATGACAGCTGCTTTCTTCTAAAAAATTCAAGTTGACGTCTGACAGCGTACGAAGAAGAAGTAGAAGAAGAAGAAGAGGAAGAAGAAGAAGAAGCATGTCATCGGACAACTCAGTATTGTGGTGTCAGACAAAAACTTCTTTACTGGTGACGTCAGAAAAAAACCAAAAGAAAACAATTGTATTTTATAGTCTGCTGACGAAAAATATTGTTCAAGGGAATCACGTACACCAGATGTGTTAATCTCATACCTCATTGTGGGGTCGCATTTAAGTACGATGAGTGTAGACAAGGCTGTATGAAGACATGTTGGATAGGAAATGAACTACGTGCATGCATGTTGGGTGGACAAACAGCTGCATGACGATTCGTCAGATGGACAAAGGAAAACATGTAGCTCATGAAGATATGCCTGATAGAGAAATGTATGCATGAAGATACGCCAAATGGACAGATGTATGCATGAAGATATGCCAAATAGAAAAAAATGTATGCATGACGATACGCCAAATAGACAAATGTATGCACGAAGATACGTCGGATGCACAAATATTTGCATGAAGATACGCCAAATGGACAAATGTCTGCATGAAGATACATTGGATGGACAAATGTATGCATGAAGATACGCCAAATGGACAAATGTCTGCATGAAGATACAATGGATGGACAAATGTATGCATGAAGATACGCCAAATGGACAAAAGTATCCACGTTCAATGGACAGATTGCTGCATAAATTTACGTTATATAGACAACGGATTGCACTAATTCAACGATGTGGACTTTTTGGTTGCAATAACATTTATATTTGTCTTTGTAGATGCAGGGACAATTAATGCATTCAAGAATAGATTGAAATGCCCATCGTTTTTAGAGCAAGGATATGCACATTAAATTGGTTTAATTCAGAACTAGCAGTCTTCTTCTTCTATTGCGTTCGTTCTAAACTTCCCACTACCAAGTCCTGAGCAGGGCTTTGCAAGCAGCAGGATGTAGTCCGGAGAACGGAATGCGTTGTGTCGCTACTTTACAGTTTGACTGAGATATTTGCACCCTTCGGTCCGACACATCTGTCTTCGGCAACAGCAGTCTGCTAAAGCAGTATAAAGTTGAATTAAGTGCCGAGTGCACGCGCGCGTGTGTGTATATATATTAATATATATATACATATATATATATATATATATATGTATATATATATATTTATATATATATATATATATATATATATATATTTATATATATATATATATATATATATATATATATATATATATATATATATATATATAAATATATATATATATATATGTGTAATTGCTGCAAATCAGGCGGAGTGGAAGACATATTTATATGTGTGTGTGTGTTTTTGTGTGTGTTTAAGAAAAGAGAGAGAGAGAGAGAGAGAGAGAGAGAGAGAGAAAGAGAAAGAGAAAGAAAGAAAAAAACAAAGAATGAAAGAGAGAGAGAGAGTAAGAGAGAGAGAGAACTATTCAAGCACAAACAGGGCTGTCCAGCAAGGCCGCACATTCAATTAATGACCAAGACAAACCGACTGGCAAGCAAATCAACAGACAGCTAAACAGAGAATTGGAAAGATAAACAATGTCTCATCTCGCTCAGATGTTCCCAAAGCTGACGCTGCTGTCCGGTTTGATAAATGTGAAACCTTGTTTATCAAGGCTTTCGTCTTTCCCGTGACGGAGTGGCTAGCTCCCTTCCTTGCTGCTTTATATTCCTTAACAGCAAGCCAGGTACATATTATATCGGAGTAGAATTTAGACTGTCGACAACGTGGATCGAAATGTGTACCTTTGCCACGAGGAGCGAACGCTCTGCCATATCGCTACCAACACGTTCCTACTATCCCAACCCTTCGTAAAAGTAATCAAACTGAACCTCACATAAATAATACTATATTGCAAACTTCTATGTCGTGAGGTGCAAATTGCAAGCAGTGTGAAAATAAATACAGCAAAACAACACATACATTTAATATCATTTCAAAAATGAACTTCGGTTGTCTGTGAGGTCATGCAATAGATATTGCTGTGTCCTAAACCTCCCAACCCGAGCAGCGCTCAAAAAGAGCGATGTTATATCTTTATTAACAAAGTACACCTAAAGATCATACGGCTCAGCAAGTTAATGTTACAAGATGCAGACGTTGATTCCAGTACCACGTAAATAGGCCGTCAATCGCGAGTGACAATTATAACAGCATCCATTCTTGTCATATTCTGGTGAGTCCGGACTTGGCTTTGTAGTCCGGTTTTAGCACTGAATTCCCTTTCACAGATGTCACACATTAGGTGGGTTGGGCATGCGGGTGGCGGTTATTTTGACTTCTGCCCCACCCCTCCTTTTTCTCAGAGCCTCGGATATCTGGTGTTCCTCAGCGATGGAAATGTCTCTGGTCGCAGTTCTTTGTCATGGCTAGCTTTGCTGTGACAAGTGCTCCCTTGAGTTGATATCAATGTTCAAGCGAGATATTTTGAGGGTGTCTTTGAAGCGCTTCTTTTTCCCACCAACCAGATGCAGGCTCTCTTTCAGCTTGTCATACATTAGTTATTTGCGGATGGGATTATCTATCATGCGCACCACGTGACCGGCTCACCTGATCTGGGATTTTCTGTAATTATGTGAGGATACTTGGCGTTCAGACCTTCTTGATGTATCCTATCATGCCATTGTTTTCCAAACAATAAAGGATTCAACTTGTGTAGAAGTGGTTAGTTTTTCTTACAGGCCTTCTGTTTAAAGGCCACGCCCCACTGGCATACAGCAGGGTGTTGTGTACTGACGTTATCACCTTTTAGCTTCGTATCAATGCTAAGTCCCTTATATCTCACCCGCTCTATCGCACACTCTCAAAAGCAGCATTGACCTTGTAGATTTTGTTGTTAACCTCAGAGTCAATGGTAGCTTCAGTGGAGAAAGTACTGTTAAGATCTCTTATACAATGGGAATAATTAATCGCTTATCCCAACACTGGAATACTAGTCCGTGTTTCAAGCAAAAGCGCTCAAAATGATGCTGTTGTTGACTACGTAACTTCGTCCGTTAAATTGAAAGTTATCCAGTCAGAAAATATTAATTTAACACTTTCCAGGCTAGTGAGATCCACAGGTAAGTGAAGCATATATTAGGTTGTGCTAACATCAGGTCTGTGTATTGTAAGCTTTGTTATCTGGTATACAGGAACGTGTCATATGGAATGACAAGAACAGTGCAAATAGTGCTATTTAGTTTAATTTAGGACTCTAAGCTATTTAAATGCACACACGATGGGGCAAAGAATATAAATGTCTTCAGTAGCTGAGTATGGATAATTGTCGAGACAAGAACACAGTAAATATGCAGTACTACACAAGAAACGTGTAGTATTTACTGTGCACAGTAAACATACAGTATTATAGTTGAACAGTAAACATACAGTATTACAGTTGGACTTTAAACATACAGTATTACAGTCGGAAAGTACACATACAGTATTACAGTTGGACAGTAAATATACAGTATTACAGTTGGTCAGTAAACATACAGTTGGACAGTAAACATACAGTTAGTCAGTAAACATACAGTTGGTCAGTAAACATACAGTATTACAGTTGGTCAGTAAACATACAGTTGGTCAGTAAACATACAGTTGGTCAGTAAACATACAGTTGGTCAGTAAACATACAGTATTACAGTTGGTCAGTAAACATACAGTTGGTCAGTAAACATACAGTTGGTCAGTAAACATGCAGTATTACAGTTGGACAGTAAGACGCTGCTGCGGCTGTTGTCATGTGAAAATTGGACAGTTGCAAAACCTGCGTAGGGGCTACGTTTTATATTATCCTTGTAAAATTAAAACCAAGACTGCACACGGCGGAACAGCGGCCAGGACAAAACAATCTTTATTCCGCAAACATATCATTCTACACTGATGATCCTAGCAATGTCAAAAAATACCATAATGATAATAGGCTTCTAAATAAATTTTTGTATCGCATATAAACTTGAAAATGCCCATTCATTCATCTTTCAAATAAGAGACTTGATAATGTCCATTCATTCATCTTTCAAATAAGAGACTTGATAATGTCCATTGATTCATCTTTCAAATAAGAGACTTGATAATGTCCATTCATTCATCTTTCAAATAAGAGACTTGATAATGCCCATACATTCATCTTTCAAATAAGAGACTTGATAATGTCCATTCATTCATCTTTCAAATAAGAGACTTGATAATGTCCATTCATTCATCTTTCAAATAAGAGACTTGATAATGTCCATTCATTCATCTTTCAAATAAGAGACTTGATAATGTCCATTCATTCATCTTTCAAATAAGAGACTTGATAATGTCCATTCATTCATCTTTCAAATAAGAGACTTGATAATGTCCATTCATTCATCTTTCAAATAAGAGACTTGATAATGTCCATACACTACACTTCTATATAATAAACTTAACAATGGCAATACACTAAGTTTTCATATAATGAACTGGAAGCTAAACATGTGTTAATACGTTTACTATAACCAAGACATTTAATAAAATAATTATGTAGTGTGTCTGTCCTAACCTTTCTTCGTATCACCTCTCGCAAACCTGTATGGAAGCTTAAGTGTAGAGACCATTAATCGAAGATACTCTTACTAAACGATATCAGGGACCAGTATTTACAAATTAAATGATGATTATTTATGATACACCAAACCGTTGAGGTGCGAGCGCAATAATGGTACCTTGGTGGTTTGAACCCTGCCCGTCTGCTCAATTTAAGAAATTTGGCATGCATGTTACAAATATCATCTCATCGATATCCTATACATGTCTTATTCTTGCAGCGAGTTAGTTCGCCACCAGGCTGTCTGGGTTCGATTCTCCATATGGTCTATTACTTGACTTGTGTGTTTATGTGTTTAGGTGTGTTTATGTGTTAAGGTGTGTTTATGTGTTTAGGCGTGTTTATGTGTTAAGAGTGTGTTTATGTGTTAAGGTGTGTTTATGTATTAAGAGTGTGTTTATGTGTTAAGGTGTGTTTATGTGTTAAGGTGTGTTTATGTGTCAAGGTGTGTTTATGTGTTAAGAGTGTGTTTATGTGTTAAGGTGTGTTTATGTGTTAAGGTGTGTTTATGTGTTAAGAGTGTGTTTATGTGTTAAGGTGTGTTTATGTGTTAAGGTGTGTTTATGTGTTAAGAGAGTGTTTGTGTTAAGGTATGTTTATGTGTTAACAGTGTGTTTATGTGTTATGGTGTGTTTATATGTTATGGTGTGTTTATGTGTTATGGTGTGTTTATGTGTTATGGTGTGTTTATGTGTTATGGTGTCTTTATGCGTTGTGGTGTGTTTATCTGTTGTGGTGTGTTTATGTGTTATGGTGTGTTTATGCGTTTAGGTGTGTTTGTGTTATGGTGTGTTAATGTGTTTGGTTTTGTGTTTATGTGTTATGGTGTGTTTATGTGTTAAGAGTGTGTTTATGTGTTAAGGTGTGTTTATGTGTTAAGGTGTGTTTATGTGTTAAGAGAGTGTTTGTGTTAAGGTATGTTTATGTGTTAACAGTGTGTTTATGTGTTATGGTGTGTTTATGTGTTATGGTGTGTTTATGTGTTATGGTGTGTTTATGTGTTATGGTGTGTTTATGTGTTATGGTGTCTTTATGCGTTGTGGTGTGTTTATCTGTTGTGGTGTGTTTATGTGTTATGGTGTGTTTATGCGTTTAGGTGTGTTTGTGTTATGGTGTGTTAATGTGTTTGGTTTTGTGTTTATGTGTTATGGTGTGATTATGTGTTATGGTGTGTTTATGTGTTAAGGTGTGTTTATGTGTTAAGGTGTGTTTATGTGTTGTGGTGTTAATGTGTTGTGGTGTTTGTTTATATGTTATGGTGTGTTTATGTGTTATGGTGTGTTTATGTGTTAAGATGCGTTTATGTGTTATGGTGTGTTTGTGTTATGGTGTGTTAATGTGTTAAGGTGTGTCATGTGTTATGGTGTGTTTATGTGTTATGGTGTTATGGTGTGTTTATGTGTTATAGTGTGTTTATGTGTTAAGGTGTGTTTATGTGTTATGGTGTTTTTATGTGTTAAGGTGTGTTTATGTGTTGTGGTGTGTTTATGTGTTAAGGTGTGTTTATGTGTTAAGGTGTGTTTATATGTTATGGAGTGTTTATGTGTTATGGCGTGTTATGGTGTGTTGCGGTGTGTATGTGTTATGGTGTGCTTGTGTGTTGTCGTGTGATTATATGTCTTGTTGTGTTTACGAATTCAGGTGCGTTTACGTGTTCTGAAATGTTTATTGCTTTACCGTTCTTCAGTACTTTGTGTTTTTATGCGATCTTTAATGTTTTTGTTATTTTCGTCGCTGCGCGAGTTCCTGGCTTTTGTCGAGTGTTCTCTGGCATCAGGTTTCCAGTCTTACACCCATAGAAGAATTAAAGAATGTTTATCTGGGTAGATCACCACCGCGGTGGTCAGGTCTCCATTTCATGTATTGATGTACACGGTCTAGACGAGAAGTGGGATCTGGATCTGTATGTTTCATGGCGCTAGTCTTGGCACTCAAATGTTCTTCAAACCAAATGTTTATATTTCTTCCAGAGTAATTCATGTCGAGGTTTCTTACACTATCCTTCTGTACTTGTTATTTGTATATTTGTTACGAACTTTGATAAAATTAGCAAACTCCAAAACCAAGCCATGAGAGTTATAACAGGAGGCATGAAGTAAACGCCAATTGTAGAATTTGAAAAGATTACAAATCTGCAATCCATGACCAACAGAAGAGATTGCAAAGTCCAGCAGCAAGCAGAGAAACTCAGAAGACTGACAGACCATCCAATGCATCAGAGACTAAATACATTTGGAAATGGGAAACTAAAGCGGAGAAACTTTGCAGAAATAGCCAAAGCAAAGTTGAGCGAAGACCCTATGAACATTGTAACAATACCAAAGCCCATCACTACTGTACGCAAACCCACCTGGAAGCAGCATATCATTCCAGAGGTGGTAGAAAATATACCAGGTATTGGAAACAAGAACAGCCAGACTGAAAAAGAAAGAAGAGACATAACCCTGAGGTACATAACGGAAAACTACCCAAGCATGGACTGGACCCATGCATACACCGACGGTTCTGTAACAAACACAACACAGAACGGAGGGGCTGGGGTATTCCTGAACCTACCAAATGGTAGAAAAATAACACTGGCAGAGGCACTGAAGGCTACAGTAGAAGCAATTCTCACAGGCGAAAGCAATGAAAGCCAGATAGTCCTGTTTACAGATGCCCTGGCGTTAGTTACATCACCAAAAAGCCAGACAAATACTGAAGTTAATGATTTAAGAGCAGTACTCTGTCAACTATGCCAGCAGTCCGCACCAAAATAAGTAGTGGTACAGTGGGTTACATCCCACTGTAACATCCAAGGCAACGAGGAGGCAGACAGACTGGCAAAAGAAGGTGCAAGATTACCACTACCAGAATCTAGTGTGACCTACGAAGAGTCCAAAAGGCTTATTAGGGCCAGATACATGGCTAAATGGGAAACAGAACATACTGGCTACACAAAAAATGATGCATATTACCAGTTGAACAGAAGAGAGCAGGTCGGGGTCTTCAGACTCCGCACAGGCCACAACAGACTGAGGTGCCACCTATTCAATAAACTGAAAATAGGTGGCACTGACGAATGCACGTGTGGTACCGGGAAAATGACCGCTGAACATCTGCTGCAAAATTGTTCGACATACGAGGACCAGAGAAAGCACATGTGGCCATCACCAGTGGCAACACTAGACAAGCTCTATGGCAGTATCGACAGCCTCAGGATGACAGCTGCTTTTTTCGAACAAATACAGGTTGACGTCTGACAACGTTCAAAGAAGAAGAAAGAACTATATTTGTTACTGTCCTGCTGTTTTTCTAGTTGTTCATTGTATGCTAAAAAAATATTTACAGTACTATTTCTGACACATTGTCGCTACTTTGTTCAGTGCTTGTCCCAACCTCTGCTTCAATTACCTCAACAGCTGCTGTTATTCTAATGAGCAGCCATGCAGATTTGAATGTATGGAATTTAACTGAATTGTTTCCTAATGGTATTCTTACTGAACTTTTATGTTCCAGTAAATATGATCTCATTTATCTCCATAAATCTGGGCATAAACTTTACCCCACTACAACCTTTTTAAAAAATCAAACTCTACACATCACACTTCATGATGCTTATCTCACATACAATTCTTCTCCTGCCATATTCAACCCTTCTTCTGTCACATTTAATTCACAATTGTACATTCTTTCAACATAACGCTGCAGGACTCTGGCACTGACTTTCTTCCACCAGCGACTTGTTCGTTAGTGTGAAATACGTTTACACTTTACAAGAGTTAAGGTGGCTCAAAGTTACGAATCTTTACTTTCACGAAAAAACTAACAACTTACATAGCCTAGTACGATTACGCACATGCCTACCCACCTGAAATGGGTACTTGATTGTAAGGCAAGGTGGGATAGCGAGAAAGTGAACTGGTCACAGTACCTCGAAAAATGATTTATAATCTTGTACGCTAGTGTAGTTTAGTTTAATTAAGTCAAAGAATCAACGGCAATGCACACGATTTAAACGTACGTGCTCAGTTCTTCTCCATATTTTTGGAGAATCTCAGCACAATGCACCTACTCCGTATCACCAGCAATGATCCCATACAGGGACCGTTAAACATTCTCTTCCAAATTTACAACTGCCGAGGGATTTTTAACGTGCGCGACACTGCACATGGGCGTCCGATCTCTTTTACCCAGAGAACCGGGTATATACCAGAAAGTCCACATGACAAAATCCGGACCTCCACCGTGATTTATTCCCGCGACATCTAGCACTCAAGACCGGCGTCTTACCTCGAGACCACTCAGTCTCCCTACCCTTAATCTTGAACCATGACGTCTCTAACAATTCATCCCAAATGAAGTGTAGACTTTGAGATTACTTGTGTGTATGCCTGATATTGTAAACACTAAGACACGCGTATTATTGTTCTGACTTCTGTATATGTGATACTGTAAGCACTAACACACAAGTATTATTGTTCTGAGTTCTGTATGTTTGATACTGTAAACACTAACACACATGTATTATTGATCTCAATTCTCCCGACGTCTCTCTTGTTCCACAGCTCACGGGCTTACAATGCGAGACGCTTACAAGGAGTAACTTCGTGTTGCTATAGAAACTATAAACATATAGCAGCATTTTTCAACCTGCTGGACTAAGATGGCATCAAGACCTATCAACTCATCCTTCGATTTCAACATCTCATTGTATAATAATTGGATAATTTCTAACAGGTAACTGTAATACTCTCTTTAACACTTGAACGGCACCCTTTAAAAAGCATGTGTAGATATTGCCTAATAATAATATTATGCATGTGTAATTTGTTTGTAAGAATATAGTACCCTAAAGCAGATAGGGCAGTTGTTTTTGTTTTCTGCAGTGACCTTATTTCTCTATTTTCCAAGGCGATATGCGTCGAACTACGGTTTTTATTTTGCGCCTATCGTGTCAGTGCATCTGACTTAGACATGCATTTTATGTAAGTGTCTGATTCCTCCTGCATTTTCTAAGGGTATGCTTCCCCGGGGTAACGGCCGGTACTGTGATGGGGAACGAACACAGCACTTTCGGGTTGTGAGCCGTGTCCCTTAATCACTAGCCCACACCGCCCCCTAAACAGGGAAGTAAATTGTATGTTCATCTGATAGAAATACATCATCACCTACACAGCCATACCACCAGCAGGCCGACGGAAGACCAAGAAGACGACAGTTCTACGTTGCTGAAGAAAAACTATACGAGGATGGATTGGAAATAACATTGGATCAGTTGGCACACGAGAGAAGATTACATCTCTCCATGATTTGTACCGACATTAGTGGACGGACGAGATGATGAGAATACAGGAAGTATGGCATTCAGATTAAAAAAGGTAAAACGATATTTATCCTATAACTGATTGGCAGGTCAATTTTAATTACTCGGGCAATGTAAATAGCATGCTCTTTGCTGAACGTCATTTTCCACAACTGCCAACCTAATTGGATGTTTATAAGTTTCTTGGCATGTTATCAGTACTTTAGGTTACAATTACTTAACGTACGCTCAGAACCGAACGTATCAAGGCAAAAAAACAAACAATGTCTGGTTAGATAGACACAGCGGGTTTCATACACGGTACGTTCAGATTGTGAACCCGATGTTCCAACCCTAAGACACGCTGCCGACGATAGCAAGGTCAAATATTTTACCTCAGATAGTCTAAGTCAAATATTATATGGGACCTCGTGGGCTAGTGGTTAAGTGACACGGCTCGCAGCCCGAAGGTGCTGGGTTCGATCCTCATCACAGCACCGGCCGTTACCCCGGGGAAGCAAACCCTGCAAAAATGCAGGAGTAAGCAGACCCTTACATAAATGCATGTCGAAGTCGGATGCACTGGGCCAACAGGCGCAAAATAAATCAAAGTAAAACGCACACCGCCTTGGGGAACAGAGAAATACAGCGAACGCAAAAAGAAAAGAAACAAAAATGATGTCTCAGATAGTCAATTCAAATATGATATCTCAGGTCAAATATGATATATCAGATACTCATGTCAAATGTGATATCTCAGAAAGTCAGGTCAAATATGATCTCTCATATAATCAGGTCAAATATGATATCTCAGATAGGTGACATACGATATCTCAGAAACTGAGGTCAAATAATATATATAAAATAGTAATAAAATATTACATGTCAAATAACTTTATCAATTGTTATGTACAACAATAGCTAGAGCATATGATCTATATAAGATAGCTTGATCAATCGTTATATAAAACAATAGCCAGTACAAATGATCTATATCACATAGCTTGATCAATCGTTATATAAAGCAATAGCCAGAACAAATGATCTATATAAGATAGCTTGATCAATCGTTATATAAAACAATAGCCAGAACAAATGATCTATATAAGATAGCTTGATCAATCGTTATATAAAACAATAGCCAGAACAAATGATCTATATAAGATAGCCGAAAAATAAGATTTCTTTTTCTCGCTTCTTTCTTACCATCGTCATTGTTTAGGTCTCTTCTGTGGTTCATTTCGTGCATGATTGATGAAAATATTCTCCAGTGTATTGTATGTGTCACTCTGTTTCTTGTTTCCTGGACTGATGCCATGAGTATAGTGTTGAGCATCCTATTCGGTTTTGGTGCATGACCGTACATTTGGAGAGATTGCTTTTTCGATTTTTCTTTGACATCTATTGCACCTATGACATCTGTGAAGTGCAGGTGGTTTGTAATAATACGCTCTCCCCTTATGACTGTTCTATTATAGTTATCTAAAATGTATGTGTATATATCGCATAGCCAAGTCAAATACTATAGAACAGATGACTACTCAAGTGGTTTCTCGAAAGGCGCTGTATGTATCACAGTCGAGAATAGAACCACTGTCACACTGAAGACATGTTGTTGGAGATAATAAGCAAGAAACATGTAACCCAATAGACTGTATTGTGTGTGTCGTGGTTCGGTCACTGAGCCGTTTCTGATATCTTATTGTTCGATGAGTAGACTCTCAACCATTCTCCTAGACCAACAGGCCTATGGCTTCTGGGTTTGACAGAAAGTATAGAAATAATGCTCACATATACTATACAAGAATATTGCACATTTTTTTAACGAGAATCAGAAGATGACACAAAATAAGAAGTCAAAAGGAAGAAGAAAAAAATTAAGAGGAACATAAAAGAAGAAGAACACCAAGATGATAAAGGAAAAGATAAGAACAGTTTACAACAAGGAAAAAGAAGACAATGAGGAACAAGAAGAAGAAAAGAAAGAAGAAGTTGAAAAAGGAGAAGAAAAAGAAGAGAAGAATAGGAAGGAAAATGACCAGGAGAAAACAAAGAAGAAGAACATAAAGATGATAAAGAAATATGAAAAGAAGACAAAGAAGAAGAACATAAAGATGATAAAGAAATATGAAAAGAAGACAAAGAAGAAGAACATAAAGATGATAAAGAAATATGAAAAGAAGACAAAGAAGAAGAACATAAAGATGATAAAGAAATATGAAAAGAAGACAAAGAAGAAGAACATAAAGATGATAAAGAAATATGAAAAGAAGACAAAGAAGAAGAACATAAAGATGATAAAGAAATATGAAAAGAAGACAAAGAAGAAGAACATAAAGATGATAAAGAAATATGAAAAGAAGACAAAGAAGAAGAAGAACAACAACAAAAAGAAGAAGAAGAGGAAGAACAACAGCTTTCTAGGTATAGAATAGTTTTCTGGGTTTAGAATAGTTTTCTAGGTATAGAATAGTTTTCTGGGCTTAGAAGATAGTTCTAGAAACAATAAAAACGATAGATAGATAAATTAGTGAATACATTTTTTTCTACGGGGATCAAAATAAGAATACGATAAAGAAGAAAATACAAGTGGACGAATAGGAATAAAATCAAGAACTACAAAATCAATATTTTACTGTGTGTGAGCAAACTAACAAAATGCAACAAAATACAACAACAATTAGTCGTTTCCCTGGACTAGTTGTAGCAACTAACTGGTTTTCTCGTGGACCAGAAGAAGAAGAAGAAGATATTAAATATCAAACCTTCTATATAGATCAATCTTGAACAAACATAGCTGACAAAGACACAAGATCACTAAGCAAACACGTGATCAAATGATCTCATATTCCATTGCTCATGCGCAGTTATGAAGTCCGCTTATGAATAAGGTCAAACTACAGATGATATCTAACCAAAACATATTCTTGACTTCATTGAATAATTCGTCGCTGTTAGTACAACAGGCAACTGCCTTGGGAAATCAAGTGCACTCAAAAAGATAGGACGAATGAAGTTAATGGGTAGAAAATTGACGAAATCTGTACTGGTTTCTAAGCTTCTTCTTCTTCTTCTTCTGCGTACACAGTCAGACAGTAACCATTATTTTTTCGAAAAAAGCGGCGGTCATCCTGAGACTCTCGCCACTACCATAGAGCTTGTCTTGCAGTTCCACTGGTAATGGCCACATCTGCTCTCTCTGATCCTCGTATGTCGGGCAGTTCTGCAGCAGATGTTCAGTGGTCATTTTGCCAGTACCGCACGGGCATTCGTCGGTACACCCTATCTTCAATTTGTTGAATAGGTGGTACCTCAGTCTGTTGTGGCCAGTGCGAAGTCTGAAGACAACGACCTGCTCTCTTCGGTTCAACTGGTAATAGGCATCGTTTTTGGTGTAACCAGTATGTTCGGTTTCCCATTTGGTCATGTATCTGGCTTTGATAAGCCGTTTTGACTCTTCGTACGTCATACTGGTATCTGTTTGTGGTAGCCTTGCACCTTCTTTTGCCAGTCTGTCTGCCTCCTCGTTGCCTTGGATGTTGCAGTGTGACGGAACCCACTGTACCACTACCCTTTTTGGTGCGGACTGCTGGCACAGTTTGCAGAGTGCTGCTCTTAAGTCATTAAGCTCAGTGTTTTTCTGGCTTTTTAGCGCTGTGACTACGGCGAGAGCATCTGTCAGCAGGACTATATGGCTCTCATTTTCTCTGTGTGTTACCATTTCTTCCACTGCCGCCCTCAGTGCCTCTGTCTCCGCTCTGAAATTGCTTGTGTACTTACCAGTAGCGAATGACAGTGTTATTTTTCTGCCATTTGGTAGGTTCAGGAATGCTCCTGCCCCTCCGTTCTGTGTAGTGTTTGTTACAGAACCGTCGGTGTATGCATGGGTCCAGTCCATGCTTGGGTAGCTTTTCGTTATGAAGCTTAGGGTAGTGTCTCTCCTTTCTTTTTCAGTCTGGCTGGTTTCTAAGCGAGGGCAATGATTATGTTGTGGGAGATTTACAAAAGCAGTCTGCAGGAAATGAATGAGACAAATTACTAAACAATTGATAGTCTGAAATTATTTAGACAGAAATTAATAATGAAAGACACAGACATACAGAAATACAAATTAAATGGATGAAAGGACACTTTAAAGACTGATATATAGTTGTGCTTGGTTGATGGATGGATAAATAGATGTATGTCTTTTTTAAATAAGATCTCTAATTGTTCAAGTGTGTTAATCAGTTATTAATTGGAAATTGAAAAATTAGGAAGTATTAGCGTTTCTTTAATTAGATATCTCTAATATGTAAAGATGGTATAGAATGTATTAATAACTCTGAAATCATATGTGTAACCGCGTGCATGTGTGTAACCGTGTGCATGTGTGTAACCGTGTGCATGTGTGTAACCGTGTGCATGTGTGTAACCGTGTGCATGTGTGTAACCGAGTGCATGTGTGTAAACTGTTTTCTTGTTTTCATTGTCTTGTTTCAGACTACTTGTCTATTCTTGTTCTTACGCTTGATGAAGATATGTTGGTGGAACTATAGACTGCACCGTACTTGTTGCCCATGAAAAAAACTTTCATTAACTACTTCCGTTCTCTCTAATATGAACTGGTTGACCTGAGTCCCAGTGTCTGTGAAGTTTTTCTGTGATGCTTGTGTATTGTATTTTTAACGTGTTTATAATCTGCAGACATGTATGCTCATCCCCCCCTCGTTCTCTACCTGGTCTGAGCGTATGGCACACACTAGTGATATAAAGTGATAACTTATTGAGAGTTTGACTGTTTGCTAAGGATCGCGTTGATGGCTATGCGATGTTTATCGGACCCAGGAAGCGGTAGTTGTTACAACGATTTGGGATAATGTATTGGGGTGCCCATAACTAGGATTGATGAAGTGAAATACGAATTGTATTCCTTATTGTAAAATATCAATATTACGTTATGATGTTTGCTTGCTTTTTTATCAGCAGAATATGTTTTGCAATTTTACACGCAACAGTTCTGTGTCTGTGTGCAATTATTATACGAAAAGTTCTGTGTCTGTGTGCAATTATTATGCGCAACAGCTCTGTGTCTGTGTGCAATTATTATACGCAACAATTATGACCAAGCAGTATATCTACAGGCCTTCTAGCCAGAAACAAAGGAATTCTATCCTCCGGAGGTACCTAGTCTTGTTCCATTGGATGTGAAATAAATACAACAAACTAAACACACTACCCCGCGACTACAGAAACAGGCGGGCTATATTCCTGGGCCATATACCCCCCAACCAAGGACCAGTACAGTAAGAAACAACGCCGCATATAGTCTGTTGTCCTTTTTTTTTAGATAGTACATCTTATACATGTGGTGGTGTTGTGTGATAGTGGTATGTGGTGTTGTGTTGTATGGTGGTATATGGTGTTGTGTGGTGTTGTTGTTGTAAACTTAACTTAAAATAAACGTCTTTATACTGGTTTAGAAGACTCTGCAGAGTCTGTATACAACCAGTTTCATTTTGTGTGTTGTTGTGTGGTGTTGTGAGCGTTTTCAGACCGTAACAGTCGCAGTGGCTGTTGACCTATAGGTTGCATGTAATCATGTTACGCTTTTTGAAGTAGTGTGTAATCAGTGAATGGCTGGTAAACGGTGTATCAGATGCCATGATGATGAAAACAGTTACACTATGGACCTAGGACTTCAGAATTGATAATTTGTTGAGGAATGACCCAAGGTTCTCCGTTCTCACAGGAGCTGTTCTACATTACACAATAAAAGTAATCAGCATTCAACCGACAGGGACAGGTGTAACATTAACATGTGTGGATGACATCTTGGCATACATTAACTGACTGACTGAGGTATGAGATTGTTAGAGACCCCCAGAAAACCTTGTAGAAAATCTCACAATGGTGTGGGGATTACTGGTCCCAGACTTATTCTAACAATGCCTGTGTGAAGGGGTTCTCCTTTAACAACTCTATAGTGAAAGCTGACCTACCTGGCATTACCGTTGATGGATCTGTCATTGACAGGTATGATTTGTCGAAATACTTTGTAGTCTATCACACATGTACCACGTCGACCAAACCATACAAAGATGCAAGAGAGAACTGAGAGTACTCAAAACATTGCATCTGCAGGCTTGGAACAGAGACTATGTGTTATCCTCTATCGTTATTTAGTTCTATAAGTTGCTGATTACGGACGGACTGGGCATCCTAACAGTATCAAGGTCGCAGTGTGTAAGGTTGGAACCCATTCAGAACGAAGGAATGCGACTGGTTTTGTTGCACTAGAGATGCCCGGATAATATGATATGGGGTACATACTAAGACTGTGCGTGAAATCCAGACAGAAACTGGCACAACAAAAGCCTTTACGCTAGCTGCTGCAACTTTCTGTACAATAACAACCCAGACGACATCATCATCAGTCCCGTAACCTGAAAGGTCATTGGGACACGAATATTGCAGATTGTTGGACCAGTTCCCGCCACTCCATTGGGACACGAATACTGCAGATTGTTGTACTAATTCCAGCCACTCCACTGGGTTTTGTGCCAGAATATTTGTTCTAGAAATGGATCTTCCCTTCAACTCTATGGTCTTGTCTTATCATCTCTTTTTATGTCTCCCCCCCCCCCCCCCCCTCTCTTTAGCTTCCCAGACATAGTACCTTGCAGGAACGTTTTGGTCAACCCAGACAATCTTGAAACATGTCCATACCATGTGAACTTGCGTGCTTTTACCATAGTCAATATGTCTTTATATTGATCGACCTCTCTCTTAACGGTCTTCCGAACTGCTTTATTCCTGACCCAGTCTAGATACGAAGGGCCGTCGATTCGAAGCAGACATCTCATATCCATTGCACCAATTCTTCTCTCTTGGGCCGCTGTCATAGTTCAAGTTTTTAATGCGTAAAGGTACACGGAAGTGACAAGTGCATACATTAAACTTGACTTGGATTTCAGGTTGATGCTTTTGTCCCGCCATATCGGTCTCAGTTAAGTCAGAGCAGCCATGACCATCGCTGTTCGTGCTTTAATCTTAGTTCTGGAACATTCGACATCCATCAGGGCTCTCAGGTTTAACAATTGTTTAACAATTTGCAATGGTTCACCCGCCTTTGATCTTAATCGGATTTCTTCTTCTTCGTACGCAGTTAGACAGTAACCATTATTTTTTCGAAAAAAGCAGCGGTCATCCTGAGGCTGTCGACACTGCCATAGAGTTTGTCTAGTGTTGCCACTGGGGATGGCCACATCTGCTCTCTCTGATCCTCGTATGTCGGGCAGTTTTGCAGCAAATGCTCAGCGGTCATTTTCCCGGTACCACACGGGCATTCGTCGGTGCCACCTATCTTCAATTTGTTGAATAGGTCTCAGTCTATTGTGGTCAGGGCGAAGTCTGAAGACAACGACCTGCTCTCTTCTGTTCAACTGGTAATAGGCATCGTTTTTGGTGTGGCCAGTATGTTCTATTTCCCATTTGGTCATGTATCTAGCTCTAATAAGCCGTTCTGACTCTTCGTATGTTATACTAGTATCTGGTTGTGGTAGTTTTGCACCTTCTTTTGCCAGTCTGTCTGCCTCCTCGTTGCCTTGGATGTTGCAGTGAGATGGAACCCACTGCACCACTACCCTTTTTGTTGCGGACTGCTGGCATAGTTGACAGAGTACTGCTCTTAAATCATTAAGTTCAGTATTTTTATGGCTTTTTAGTGCTGTGACTACGGCCAGAGCATCTGTAAGCAGGACTATGTGGCTTTCATTCCTTTTACCTGTCACCATTTCTTCCACTGCCGCCCTCAGTGCCTCTGCCTCAGCTCTGAAATTGCTTGTGTATTTTCCAGTAGCGAATGACAGTGTTATTTTTCTGCCATTTGGTAGGTTCAGAAATGCTCCTGCCCCTCCGTTCTGTGTTGTATTTGTTACGGAACCGTCGGTGTATGCATGGGTCCAGTCCATGCTTGGATAGTTTTCCGTTATATAACTCAGGGTAGTATCTCTTCTTTCTTTTTCAGACTGGCAGTTTTTGTTTCCAATACCTGGTATATTTTCTACCACCTCTGGAAATATAAGCTGCCTCCAGGTAAGTTTTCGTACAGTCGGGATGGGCTTTGGAGTTAGTGCGTTCATGGGGTTTTCGTGCGTCTTTGCTTTGGCTATTTCTGTAAAGTTTCTTCGCTTTAGTTTCCCATTTCCGAAATTGTTTAGTCTCTGGTGCATTGGATGGTCAGTCAGTCTTCTGAGTTTCTCTGATTGCAGCTGGGCTCTGCAGTCTCTTCTGTCGGTCATGGATTGCAGATTTGTAATCTTTTCAAGTTCTACAATTGGCGTTGATTTCATGCCTCCTATTTTAACTCTCATGGCTTGGTTTTGGAGTTTGCTAACTTTATCGAAGTTCGCCTTCGCTGCTGTTGTCCATGCCGCAATGCCATACTCGAGATCTGGTCTCACTCTTCCAGTGTACAGTTTATTTAGTAGTTAATCGGATTTGATAAACCTCTGAGACGTTGGCCATGACTTTACTCTTCTCTGCCCAAATTTCCATTCCAAACTTTTGAGCGGCGTTGTTCTAGCTCCGTTCAGTAATGTCATCATCAAACTTAAGATTAGTGAGTGAACGACCAGCTATGCTGACAGTACCCACGTGATCCTCCAGGGCTTCGGACATGATACGTTCAAGAAAAACGTTGAATAGGGTCAGTGAAAGAATACATCCTTGTTGATGTGCGGAACTATTCTCCAGTTTTCACATTGACGTAAACTGCACTGGTGGCCTGGAAGTAGAGTTTCTCAATGACGTAGGTAAGCCGACATCCAATCTTATATTTTCGCACAGTTGCCCATAGGACCTAATACAACACCATATCGGAAGCATCTGTTAAAGTCAACGAGACTTGGTATAGCTTTAGATTATACTGAAGGTATTTTTTGATGAGCAAACGCAGATTTAAAATGTATTCAATTGTGCTGTGACCAGCCTGAAACCCGGCTTGTTCTTCTGCAATAACGTTTTCTGCCATTGGTTGCAGTCTGTTCAAAATAACCGTAAGCATCACTTTATTGGGATGGCTGATAAGACCAATTGTTCCGTAATTTTGTTTTTACATTGTTGGAGTTTACCCATCTTAGGTAGGGCTCTAATCAGTGTTGTCCAACGTGTTAGTTATTCCCCCGTTTGCCAAATGGTGTTACATATCTTCGTGAGAATGTCTATAACCACAGTCAATCCGTGTGTTAGTAGATCCCCGAGTATGTTGTCTATACCAGCCGCCTTGTCCTTCTTTAGAGACTTCACCTAATCATCTACTTCTTCACGTTTGATGGTGAAGTTATAGTCTTCTTCTTCTTGTGGGTCTTCTGGTAGTTTCACTCTAGGGTCCGCACTGTATGCACGTTATATAACTTGGAACAGTATTCCGTCCATCTCCCAACATCATCTTCTTCTGCTGTCAGTGAATTAACCGTCTCGTCCTGTATTGTTCTCACTTTGGGTATGTTCTTTCCTGTCAGGTCTCTAACCAGTTGGTACGCTCTCTTACTGTTGTTCTTGGTCGCAGTCCTGAATTTCTGTACACTGTACTGATATGTACTCTTCCTATGCTTCTGCCATTTTTTTCCGTTTCCTATGCTTCTGCCATTTCTTTCCGTAGTCTTATTAATTGTATTGTACTTGCATCTGGGGTAGTTGTCTCGCCGCGGCGACTCAATTTCAACCAGTGTTCGTAAAGCGATCTCAGTCCCGCCAGGCGGAGCGATAGCGCGGGCTTGCGGAAAACGCTCGCCTGCCTTTCCCCGTAGTGCGAATTGGGTGCGGTTTGTGGTAGTGGCTCCTCCACCGAGGTGCGCTAGTCTGGTCCGTATCAGGAAACGTGGTCCGTCCGTGGTGATTTATCTAAGGCTTATAGCAGAGCTCGACAGTACGTCTCGCTGGTGGTCCGACTCTCGCAAAGAGCTTGTGACCGGCAAATAGAAAGCAGGAATCGTTGCCCCGAGGGCAGGCCGGCAGGCCAAATTGTCTCCAGTCCCAGTGAAATTCATCGCCGAGGTCGTTGGGATCCGTTCTGCACAGAGCGCTGCCATCCCTCCTCGAGCGAGCCCAGTCGGTCGGTCGTCTGGTGCGTGTGGGAGGCCCCTGTCAGGCGGTCCTAGGTCGACGGAGTGAGGGACGGGTGGAACAAACCGTCCGTCCCGTCAGTCGGTCCCTGCGGCCGTCGTCCCAGCGAGGCCTTTTACAAAAACACACCCTTCCTCCGCCGACCGGTGTGTGGCTGTACACAGTACGTCTCCGACAGATATCTGGTTGATCCTGCCAGTAGTCATATGCTTGTCTCAAAGATTAAGCCATGCATGTCTAAGTTCACACTGTCTCACGGTGAAACCGCGAATGGCTCATTAAATCAGTCGAGGTTCCTTAGATGACACGATCCTACTTGGATAACTGTGGCAATTCTAGAGCTAATACATGCTTACCAAGCTCCGACCCTCGCGGAAAGAGCGCTTTTATTAGTTCAAAACCAATCGTCGTTTCCCCTCGCGGGGTTGCGGCGTCCCCACTGGTGACTCTGGATAACTTTGTGCTGATCGCATGGCCTCATGTGCCGGCGACGCATCTTTCAAATGTCTGCCCTATCAAATGTCGATGGTACGTGACATGCCTACCATGTTTGTAACGGGTAACGCGGAATCAGGGTTCGATTCCGGAGAGGGAGCATGAGAAACGGCTACCACATCCAAGGAAGGCAGCAGGCGCGCAACTTACCCACTCCCGGCACGGGGAGGTAGTGACGAAAAATAACAATACGGGACTCTTTCGAGGCCCCGTAATTGGAATGAGTACACTTTAAACCCTTTAACGAGGATCTATTGGAGGGCAAGTCTGGTGCCAGCAGCCGCGGTAATTCCAGCTCCAATAGCGTATATTAAAGTTGTTGCAGTTAAAAAGCTCGTAGTTGGATCTCAGGCGACCACTCTTCTGGGGTCTAATATTGAACTGGTGCTGGACTTAGACCCCCAGAATTCTGGGGTTATGCCCCTGTGGCCCGGTTTTGTCTGCATCCAGTGTCTGATAAAGGAATTGACGGAAGAGCACTATCAGGAGTGGAGCCTGAGACCTAAGTTAATTTAACACGCCAATACTGCAGAATGACTATCAAAAAGTACACCTTCGTGGGGTCTAATAAAGAACATGTGCTGGAATTAGACCCTCGAAAATCTGGGGCTACCCCCTAAGAAACTTGATTGTCTCGCTAAGGGAATTGACGGAAGGGCACCACCAGGTGTGGAACCTGCGGCTTAATTTGAATGAACACGCCAATACTGTAGAACAACTGACAAATCGAGAGCACTGCCGTTTGGGTCTAATAATGAACGTACGCTGGTATTAGACTCACGGATGACAAGTCAGCTCTCAAACACCCAAATGAAAGAACGCAACGGAAATCGTGTTTAACTCCGCAGAAACCGCAGATTTCAAATACCTGGTCATTGACAAACAAAAGCCCTCAATAAATTCGTCTGACCAAATAGTGAACGGGTGCTGGAAATAGATCATCTGAAGACAGGTCAGTTTTACCCTACAAATGACAGGGCGTTGCTACGGAAAACCAGCTCAAATCGAGAGGAGCCGCAGACACTTTGGTTCACGTACCAGGCTGATAAGCCAAGGGCGCGAGGCTACCATGTGAGGGATTACGGCCGAACCCTTGTAAGCCGCAATCCCGCCCAAAATCTCAGCACCACTGCAATGGGAGGCTCCTATATGCTCGGGACCTGGGGCTTGCGCCCCAGCCCTATCAGGTAGAGCCACAGTAAGAGGTCCTTGCCGTCCGCCAATCAAAGCGGGCGGACAACTGCTTGATACTCACCCTATACGGCGTTGGGGTGCGAAAACACCAACCAAAGACTTAGTACCTGGTCGGGGTGTCAAAAACAGTAGAGCAGCCACCTCACTGTGAACTGTCAAGACTCAACCACTGACCAAGAGAGTTGTCTGCACATCAGGCGAACAACATCTCTGTGACATTACCAGGCTTGTCCCCTGGCTGAATGCACTCCGGCTACGATATCTACCTCTGTACGTTATCAGCCATATAACTATCATACTGGACGCAGAAGAGATGCAGACCAGCGGACATTGCACACCTGCCCCACTGTGTCAACACCCCAGGTGGCGGGGAATGCTAGGCGTACCATCCCTGCATAGAAGCCAAGAAAATAAAGGGAAAAAGAGATACCCCACTCACATGCAAATGCTACGTTTCTGGCAGGACGTGACGATCCTGGGATACAGACACACTGGACTGCCTCTCTTCCGGGTAAACCAGTCCATCTCATATATCATCACATATCATCATTGCACCCTATAGACACGAGTAGTGAAGACTCGATAGTCTGGTAAGACAACTTCCATAAGAGAGAAAACTCTGATCGTAAACAACTGCTGCCTTGCAGATAGGCTGGGGACAGCCAAAGGCTAAGGAGGGCATCCCTACAGAAACGCCTGTTGAAATCGGATGCACGGGGCCGCAAGCCTAACAAAACAGTGCAACGTAAATCACAGTATGATGGCAGTACAACCTAACCGAAAAACGTATGGCGCTCATCCTGAGGAGACCCGCCAGGCAGCGATAGCGCCGGGCCTCACGCCTCGAAGGGGCCCACCCTTGACTACTGGTGGTCACCCACCCATGTGTCGTGGAGTCAAGGCACATGGCTATGGGGAAACGTCTATTGGCCAAAACCTCAAGACCCTCAAAATACTACAGTGGAATGCGGAGGGAGTCATTAACAAAAAACTTTCCCTAACACACCACCTGCATGAAGGTAAGATTGACGTGGCATGTATCCAGGAAACGCACCTCAACAATAACCATAAATTCTCAATCAGAGGATATCAGACCTTCCGTCTAGATAGAGAAGGCCACAAAGGAGGGGTCCTGATACTGACCAGAAACAGCATACCGAGTAGCGCGGTACCTGTCAATCACACCGGACAAGCAGAAATTGTAGGAGTTGACATAATGGCTAAAGAGACGAAGCTCCGCATTTTCAATCTGTACGGACCACCAAACAGAGACCTATCGCTCTCGAGTATGGAGGTCAGAGACTCCAACTGCATAGTAGTTGGAGATTTCAACAGCCACTCGGAGAGATGGGGATACTCTGACACAGACAGCAGAGGTGACGAAGTGGAAGATTGGGAGATAGATGCAAATCTCTCCCTAATCAATAGGCCGGAGGATATCCCTAGCTTCTATTCAAGAACATGGCATACCACCTCGACTCCAGATTTGGCCTTCTCCACACAGGACATACACTATAAAATAGACCGCCACTGAAACCATCCCAAGAGGAGCTAGGAAAAACTATAAGCCCTACTGGAATGATGAGTTACAGAAAGTGGAAGATGCAGTAACAAATGCTAGGAACATGGCAGAACGAGAAAAATCCATGGAGGCAAACATCGCCCTCAAAGCCGCCGCGGCGAAGTACAAACACACTCTCAAGCAAACAGCAAGAGAAAGTTGGAAAAATAAAACGGAAAGTCTGAACCTAGACAAAGAAGGGAACACGCTATGGAAGCTAGTCAGAGCCATGAATGACGAAACCCCGTCAAATAAACAAATTACTATCAAGCAGGGCGAGAACTTGATCACAGGTAAGAAAGCCGCAAACGCCTTTGTCGATCACTATGCCAGAGCAAACCACATCGAGGTCCCTGCCGACAAGCATACAGACATTAGCGAAGAGCTAAAGGGACACGAAAACATAAATACGGCTCCTGAAGAGCACATGATGGCCAAACTAACAATGCGCGAAATGGAAGAGGCCATGAGAACGCTAAAGAAAAGGAAATCTCCCGGAAAAGACGGGATAACAAACGAAATGCTGATGGGGCTGGGCCAAACAGCGAAGAAGAAACTACTATCAGTCCTGAACCAAAGCTGGAAAAGGGGTATTGTACCCCATGGAAAGATGCAATACTGGTACCAGTACCAAAAACAGGGAAGGACAAAACAGATCCAAATGGATACAGGCCCATTAGCCTACTGAGCTGTGTCGGCAAGCTGATGGAACGGATGATAAACACCAGACTGATGTGGCATCTGGAAGAAAAACGAATACTAATTCCACAGCAAGCCGGCTTTAGACAGCACAGATCCACTGAGGACCAGGTCATCCTCATAGCCCAGGAGATAGAAGATGCCTACCAGGCACAGAAACACACAGTAGCTGTTTGGGTGGATCTGGAAAAGGCATTTGACAAAGTCTGGAAGGATGGACTTAGAGTCAAGCTAAGAAGAAGTGATGTCTGTGGGAAGATGTACAAGTGGATCAACCACTACCTGAAACAAAGAACGGCCAGAGTCCAAGTACAAGGGCAGATGAGCAAAAAGGTGACACTCGAGCAGGGAGTACCCCAAGGGGGAGTACTGTCACCCACACTCTTCCTGGTATATATAAACGATATTACAGAGAATATACCAAGAAGAGTCCATAGCTCAATGTTTGCAGACGATCTGGCTATGTGGACCTCTGAAAAGAATCTCCCCATAGCAAGAAATCGGATGCAGACGGCCCTAACATCGCTGGAAGAGTGGGCGAACTCATGGCTGGTCAAAATAAACGAGGAGAAAACCACGTGCACAATATTCTCGCTCTCATTAAAACCCCAAAGTACCAAATTAAGTCTGAATGGCAAAATCCTGCAGCCAAACGACAACCCAACCTATCTGGGAGTCACATTTGATCGGCGCATGACATGGAAAAGTCAGATTGAGAGAAACCGAATGAAAGCCAGAGAAAGAATGGCGATCATGAGGAAACTTGCTGGCACAAGCTAAGGAGCAGACGAAGGCATACTAAAGAAACTGTACACTGGAAGAGTGAGACCAGTTCTCGAGTATGGCATTGCGGCATGGACAACCGCAGTGAAGGCGAACTTCGATAAAGTTAACAAACTTCAAAACCAAGCCATGAGAATTATAACAGGTGGCATGAAGTCAACGCCAATTGTAGAACTTGAAAAGATTACAAAATTGCAATCCATGACCGATAGAAGAGACTGCAGAGCCCAGCTGCAGTCAGAGAAACTCAGAAGACTGACGGACCATCCAATGTACCAGAGACTAAACAATTTGGGAAATGGGAAACTAAAGCGGAGAAACTTTGCAGAAATAGCCAAAGCAAAGATGCACGAAGATCCCATAAACGCACTAACAACACCAAAAACCCATCACTACTGTACGAAAACCTACTTGGAGGCAGGATATATTTCCAGAGGTGGTAGAAAATATACCAGGTATTGCAAACAAAAACTGCCAGAGTGAAAAAGAAAGGAGAGACACTACTCTAAGCTTCATAACGAAAAGCTACCCAAGCATGGACTGGACCCATGCATACACCGACGGTTCTGTAACAAACACAACACAGAACGGAGGGGCAGGAGCATTCCTGAACCTACCAAATGGCAGAAAAATAACACTGTCATTCGCTACTGGTAAGTACACAAGCAATTTCAGAGCAGAGGCAGAGGCACTGAGGGCGGCAGTGGAAGAAATGGTAACACACAGTGAAAATGAGAGCCATATAGTCCTGCTGACAGATGCTCTCGAAGTAGTCACAGCGCTAAAAAGCCAGAAAAACACTGAGCTTAATGACTTAAGAGCAGCACTCTGCAAACTGTGCCAGCAGTCCGCACCAAAAAGGGTAGTGGTACAGTGGGTTCCGTCACACTGCAACATCCAAGGCAACGAGGAGGCAGACAGACTGGCAAAGGAAGGTGCAAGGTTACCACAAACAGATACCAGTATGACGTACGAAGAGTCAAAACGGCTTATCAAAGCCAGATACATGACCAAATGGGAAACCGAACATACTGGTTACACCAAAAACGATGCCTATTACCAGTTGAACCGAAGAGAGCAGGTCGTTGTCTTCAGACTTCGCACTGGCCACAACAGACTGAGGTACCACCTATTCAACAAATTGAAGATAGGGTGTACCGACGAATGCCCGTGCGGTACTGGTAAAATGACCACTGAACACCTGCTGCAGAACTGCCCGACATACGAGGATCAGAGAGAGCAGATGTGGCCATTGCCAGTGGAACTGCAAGACAAGCTCTATGGTAGTGGCGAGAGTCTCAGGATGACCGCCGCTTTTTTCGAGAAAATAATGGTTACTGTCTGACTGTGTACGCAGAAGAAGAAGAAGAAGTATTGTACTTGCCAGCCCCAAATTGGTTATTTTTCTCATTTTTGAGAACCCTCCTGGTATCGCACAGTAACAATATATGTTCAGCGACCCAGGGTTTCGACCTTCTTCTCCCCAGCATTGTCTCCGTGGTGTACCATAGAATGGTGATCTCCTTGTCTGAAACTGTGCTAAGTAATGGAATAAGCTTTCTCCACAACGTGGCCTGGAACACTTCCGCAACACGAGGGTCTTGCAACCTGCCAAGGTCACATCTGGTCATGTAATCTTGTGGGCATGTAATCTTGTGGTCATGTAATCTTGTGGTCTTGTAATTTTCTCCAGTGTGACGCAAAATGTTATGACCATACACCAAGAGGACAATAATCAAGTGAGGGATAGCGTGGGGTGCACAACGAACAATTGGGTGGGTGACTAGACTAAGTGCGAGAGTCACGTAATGCGGATAGCGTGGGGTGCACAACGAACAATTTGATGGGTGACTAGACTAAGTGCGAGAGTCACGTAATGCGGATAACGTGGGGTGCACAACGAACAATTTGATCGGTGACTAGACTAAGTGCGAGAGTCACGTGATGCATATGTGTCCACATAGGTGATGGAAGTTACTGAATACCTAGAGTCATCATAACACTAGGCGTGGAATGCAGGCAGTTGTGTAACGTGAGAGTGGAGCTCTAGGCTAACCATGTGATAATTGTTAACCCTATCAACCGATGAAACAATTCTACGCAGTGGCAAATCATGTTAGAGCGTCTCTGTTAGAGTTAAAGGTCAGTTTGTTATTGAACAGTGTGGGGCAGCCAAGCCACCAACATTTATTATGAGAATGGAGACGGAGACAGTGACCTCAGTTATCTGATCTTAATTTTACAAGGCAACGATCCTGTCAAGGCAACCATCATGTCAAGGCAACGATCCTGTCAAGGCAACCATCATGTCAAGGCAACGATCCTGTCAAGGCAACCATCATGTCAAGGCAACCATTATGTCAAGGCAACCATCATGTCAAGGCAACCATCATGTCAAGGCAACCATCATGTCAAGGCAACCATCATGTCACCGCAACCATCATGTCACCGCAACCATCATGTCAAGGCAACCATCATGTCAAGGCAACCATCATGTCAAGGCAACCATCATGTCAAGGCAACCATCATGTCAAGGCAACCATCACGGCAAGGCAACCATCACGGCAAGGCAACCATCACGGCAAGGCAACCATCACGTCAAGGCAACCATCACGTCAAGGCAACCATCACGGCAAGGCAACCATCACGTCAAGGCAACCATCATGTCAAGGCAACCATCATGTCAAGGCAACCATCATGTCAAGGCAACCATCACGGCAAGGCAACCATCACGGCAAGGCAACCATCACGGCAAGGCAACCATCACGTCAAGGCAACCATCACGTCAAGGCAACCATCACGTCAAGGCAACCATCACGTCAAGGCAACCATCACGTCAAGGCAACCATCACGTCAAGGCAACCATTATGTCAAGGCAACCATCACGTCAAGGCAACCATCATGTCAAGGCAACCATCATGTCACCGCAACCATCATGTCACCGCAACCATCATGTCACCGCAACCATCATGTCAAGGCAACCATCATGTCAAGGCAACCATCATGTCAAGGCAACCATCATGTCAAGGCAACCATCATGTCAAGGCAACCATCACGGCAAGGCAACCATCACGGCAAGGCAACCATCACGTCAAGGCAACCATCACGTCAAGGCAACCATCACGTCAAGGCAACCATCACGTCAAGGCAACTATCACGTCAAGGCAACCATCATGTCAAGGCAACCATCATGTCAAGGCAACCATGATATCAGACTTCCAATCTTGACTTCGGAAGGTGTAGCAGAGCTGGCTAAGGTTTTAGTGGTCAGACTTGAAAACACAATGGGCTGGTCTGGGTTTACTATCCTGGTCATGTTGTAAAGTAAAGTAACCCATAGCATTACTGCCGTAGGGATGTGATGTGTTAGCGATCTCACATTTCAAAGGCTCGGCTATATGAGGGCGGTAGCCATCTCCTCTCCCTCGCCGCTTTTACTTCCCGGACTGAACCGGTACCCATTTAAGGCTGGGTCGACCCGGGATCGGTTGCGGTTTGAAAAAAACATTACCGCCTCAACTGAGGAATGAACACAGGACCACTCAGATGCGAAGCCAGCTTGCTAACCATTGCGCTACGTGGCTACCAGGTCATGTTGTTACTCTGAGAAATGAAAGAGCTAACATCCGGGTTTCGCAAGCCCTTCACTCCTCAGCCCTCACCCCATCCCCCACGCCCCCACCCCGTTCCCCTTTACAGGCACTTTGGATATGGATTGGGATGACCATTTTGAAACCTTTCAATGGCCGCCTGTTGGATGACATTATTTCAATAGATAAATCAATAATTCCCACAGTGCAGACATGTAATAAAGATCGAACTTAGTCGGACACATAAAAGGACGGGGCAACCAACGAGTTACAGGAACCATCAGTTTTCCTACCATTCGCCATTAATTGAGATGATTTGAGGACCGATGGGTATGCCAGGAGTGCAGTGAAATCGATTCAACATAACTGTTCGTTGTTTTCATTTGTGTTGTTTTCGTTTGTCTAGCCCTTACTAAACCTTTGTTTGTATGTAAACGTCGGTAAACATCTGTTACCCCTCTTATATAAACACTGCTCTGTAATCTTGTTTGTGTTTGTGTCAGCCATTTCTGTATATGTTATAGAAAATCTGTCAAAACTATGTGTGAGACTATAGGTGTCTTTGTTGATGCGGGAAACCGCTTGTTTACTGAAAAGCAAATTTCTGGTTTCTCTGATTGTGTAACAATTTGATATTGTAACGTTCAAATTGAAAATTTGTATAGTTTAAGTGGATGTCAAAGACAAATTATAGAGGCAGTAAACTTTAAAATTTCGGCAGTCTAACTTTGGGGATCCTCGTGTTTCCTCTCGTCTGCACTAAGATGTTCAGTAGAATCTGCGCGGCTGCTGGTTTCTACACATAAGAAGGGAAGCCACCCATTTGCCATTTCTATCCTGGTCTCGGAGGAATGACAACAGTACAATATGGCGGCAGGTTTGAGGTGTTGGAAAGGGGAGACAGACAAATGTGCTGCAATGGAATTAGAAATGCAAATGTCATGGAGGGAGAGGAGTCGTGCCTTGAATGTAAGGGAGGACAAACATGAGAGGAAGGTCACCTATGTTGAACTTGACAGCCTTGATCTTGTGCGCATGCTGAATACTTAGCACCTGCAGTGCATGGGTTGATGATCGTGTTATGTGCCGAGAAACGTGTGAATCTGGTGTTATGTGTCGAAAAACGTGTCAATTATGGTGTTGTTATGTGCCTAGAAACGTGTGAATCTGGTGTTGTTTTGTGCCTAGAAACATGTCAATCTGTTGGTTATGTTCCCCGAAACGTGTCAATTTTGGTGTTATTATGTGTCGAGAAACGTGTCAATATTTTGTTATGTGCCCAGAAACGTGTCAATCTTTTGTTGTTATGTGTCCAGAAACGTGTCAATCTGTTGGTTATGTTCCCAGAAACGTGCCAATTATGGTGGTATGTGTGGAGAAACGTGTCAATCTTTTGTTGTTATGTGCCCAGAAACGTGTCAATCTTTTGTTGTTATGTTCCCAGAAACATGTCAATTATGGTGTTATGTGCCCAGAAACGTGTTAATCTTTTGTTTTTATGTGTCCAGAAACGTTTCACTTCACTTCTGGTGTTGTTATGTGCACAGAAACGTGTCAATCTGGGATTGATGTGTACAGAGAAACGTCTCACTTCTGTTGTTGTGTGCTGAGCTACTCGTACATTTGATGCTGTGTTTTGGAATGCAAAAATTTATGACTGATCAGGAGAAAGATCAAGAGAGAGTGGTAACTAGAGAGATAATGTGAAAGAGATAATGTGAGGTGATGATGTGAGATAATATGAGAGAGATCATGAGAGAGAGGTAAATGATGAGTGAGAGAGCTCACCAGAGAGATAATATGAGAGCGATTATGAGAGAGAGATGAGTGATAGAGAAATCGGGAGAGAGAGAGATCACGAGAGAAAGATTATGAGAGAGAGAGAGATCGTGAGAGATATAATGTGAGAAAATACTATTAGATAAATAATGCGAGAAAGATGATGAGTGAGAGATGATGAGTGAGAGATGATGAGTGAGAGAGTGAGAGATGATGAGTGAGAGATGATGAGTGAGAGAGTGAGAGATGATGAGTGAGAGATGATGAGTGAGAGAGTGAGAGATGATGAGTGAGAGATGATGAGTGAGAGATGATGAGTGAGAGATGATGAGTGAGAGATGATGAGTGAGAGATGATGAGTGAGAGATGATGAGTGAGAGATGATGAGTGAGAGAGTGAGAGATGATGAGTGTGAGATGATGAGTGAGAGAGTGAGAGATGATGAGTGAGAGATGATGAGTGAGAGATGATGAGTGAGAGATGATGAGTGAGAGATGATGAGTGAGAGATGATGAGTGAGAGAGTGAGAGATGATGAGTGAGAGATGATGAGTGAGAGATGATGAGTGAGAGATGATGAGTGAGAGATGATGAGTGTGAGATGATGAGTGAGAGATGATGAGTGAGAGATGATAAGTGAGAGATGATGAGTGAGAGAGTGAGAGATGAGTGAGAGATGATGAGTGAGAGATGATGAGTGAGAGATGATGAGTGAGAGATGATGAGTGAGAGATGATGAGTGAGAGAGGATGAGTGAGAGAGGATGAGTGAGAGATGATGAGTGAGAGATGATGAGTGAGAGATGATGAGTGAGAGATGATGAGAGATGATGAGTGAGAGATGATGAGTGAGAGATGATGAGTGAGAGATGATGAGTGAGAGAGTGAGAGATGATGATAGAGATCATGAGAGACATAATGCGAAAGAGATAATGAGAGAGTCATTATGAGAAAAATAATGTGATAAAATTAATGTGAGACAGATAATGTGAGAGATAATTGCTAGAAAGATCATGAGAGGAATCATGAGAGAGGAGAAAGGGATGTGTCTTAAAGATATATAGCTAAAAGACAGAGAGTGAATGCCAGAAAGGGAGAGTAAGAGAGAGATAGGGAGAGAGAGAGAGATGGAAAGTATTTATACTGAGTGGCTCTACGAGAGAGAATGAGAGTGGAAACTCGTTTACATTGTATTATAGTATGTGTGAATGATTGACATGTGACCATTTGCGTGCGCGAGTGCTAAAAATAGAGAGATAGAGGATGAGAGATAATGTAATAGATGAGAGAAAGACAATGTGAGAGAGAGAGAGATATGTGAGAAATATGAGAAAGAGAATGGGAAGAGTTTGTTTAGAGAGTATTGTTTCTATCTGAAGTTCGTCCTGACAAAGAAAGTTGTGGCGACATGTTGTAGCTTACATCGAGGTTGCGATATTTACGCCTTTTGGTCTGTCAGATCCGGTTTCGGTACGGTCTTTTTGGGACCGTGTGGTCGTTCCTCGTTGTACCCTACTTTCTCAGCCAAACTACTCGAGTGTTGTCTGTTTCCGGTATAGCCACTTAGAGGCCTAATATTGCCTTCATCAGCTATCGTTAAGGGGTCCTGATGCAAACAGCAAGCTATGAGACGCTGATTGCTGTTAATTCAACCGCTGATGTGTCTTCAGGCCCGTTTAAAAATGATGATTGAGCGTGGGACTGACTTACGTGTACAATGTGTGTGAGTGTGTGTGAGAAAGAGAGAGGGAGAGAAAGAGAGAGAGAGAGAGATTGTGAATGGTAGTAATTTTGCATGGCATGACAGTGAGAACCTTTGGGAGGTTCATGACCTCCTACCAGGCACGTCAGCAGAGTGGATAGCTTAAAGACAGCTATATTTGTTTACCGCTGTAAACACCAAATAAGCAGCAGTAAACCAGAACCGATGGGCCTCCATGACGGTCAAAGGCGGCAGATCCCCCGTCATGCAAATGAAACAAGGCCAATCACCTGTTTGTCTATTCACCCGATTAATAGTCAACACAGTAAGAAAACTGGACATAACTTCCAGATGACCAACTGACGGGAATTAGAGGCTTCCATTTTTGGGACATGGAATATTAGAAGCATAAACGGTAAGGTGAATGAGCTCATGAAATAAATCAAAGGTCGAAATTAAAAATCGTAGCTCTCATTGAAACTATGAAAAAAGATATGCGGTCATATATGTTGACGGTAAAATGCTTTTCTACAGCGGAGTTCCAACCCACGAAGACAAAGAAGGAATGAATTGTCTTGTGTCGAAGTCAAAGTGAACACATCAAGGGACGGACATTTTTCTCCTAAAGGAATTATCGTACTGGACCAGAAGGATGCAAGTTAGTCAACATTGTCTTTGTTTATGCCTCGAATATGGGGGATATAGAGCAGATGTCGAATTCTTTGAACTGCTTGAAAATTCAGCGGAGGACTGTCATAACGACATTATCCCCCTTGAAGATTTCAATGCCAGAGTTGGAAAGGTTCATTCTAGATGGTATAGATTGATTGAGATTCGATGAAAATGTTTTAGATGACATTGTAACGAGAATCATGAGGCTGTGCAGGGAGCAAAACCTGGTAATCATAATCGCAAAGTTCCTTTACTCGAGCATACATACATACACTCGATGTGAACCGACATATAAAAAAAACAAATCCATCATTGGTTATGTCCTAGTGATGAAAGATTAATTTAAAAACGGGAGGGGTCACAACGCATGGAGAGGTCCAGAAATTGAATTGATCACTTGCTGGTGACAATAAAATGATCAACCGAGGAAGTAGCCACACGAAAAATCAACAATCAAATAATAGACCAAGTACTAGAGAAGACGAAACAATAATAAAAACATATAACCTACGAAAGGCAGGAGTTAGAACCAGATACCAGTGGCTTTTATTGACAGCAGTGAGGTGCAGAAGAACCTTCGAGGATCTAGAAACTCTGTGGTTAAAATTCAAGATTGCCCTGAAGGTAGCTGCAGCAGAAGCATGTGGTGAAGTCAGAGTCAAGAATGACATAAAGAGTGCCCACTGGTGAACAGAAGAAATCAAAATAATCATATGGTTTTTAAAACAGGCTTTGAAAGAAAACATGGAAGCAACGAGAACAGGATGAAAAATATAGAAATACAAAGAATATGTAACATTCGGGAGAAAAACCAAGAAAACAGTGCTAATTGCAAAACAAAAATCCTGGAAGGGCTTTGGAGAAAGACGAATAGAATGTCGGAGACAAATGGTTATTCTATAGGACCATAACGAACGTGAAGAAAGAAAAAGTGCAAACTGAAATTTGAAAAAGAACTATAAAAGTGCTTTGCTTACCACTCCAATGGTAATTGATAGATGGAAAGACTATTTTTCAGAGTTTGTCTGTGAAGATGAAGACAATTTTTCAGAGTTTGTCTGAGCAGATGAAGACAATTTTTCAGAGTTTGTCTGTGCAGATGAAGACCAAGTTCCAGGAATGACAGAATTTAATTTAAATGAGGAAATCAAAGACGGGGAAAACAATACAATGGAGGAGCTGAAGGCAGCACTAGAGAAAAAACCAGTTAGAAAGCAGTTTGACAACATGGTGTAGCGCAACAAATGGTTAAGTCTGTGGGGTCTGCAGGTGAACTGTTATTCCTGAAGGTTCTGCAGGCAGACTGACACCACAAGGTTATACCAAGAGACTGGATTTTTTAAAAAGAGTGACAGCCAACAGTGCGACAACCATAGAGGCATATCCCTCCTACTGAGTGTTCCCGGCAAAGCCTGCTCAAGGATACTGGAGCAGTGCTTAAGACTTCTGGCTAAGCCAAATATTTGCTCAATACGGTTTCAGAGCAAACCGAAGTACCCAAGACCTTATCTTCACACTGAGTCAACCTGAGACCTAATCTCTGGAGTATGATGATGAAATGCACCTCTTTCTTGGACCTGGAAAGGCCATTCGATAAGGTTCCTTGTAGCAGACCCTTGAACATCCCAGAACATTCCAGCACCCTTGATTAGTGCTGTACATAGTTTCTATAAGACCTCCAGAAAGTACATTGGGACAGGAAACCATACATCAGAGGAGTTCGACCACGAGTGGCGTAGGACATGGCAACATAATATCACCATACCTCTTAATACAACGCATGGGTGATACCATCAAAGTCCTTCAAGAGAAGACCAAAGTACTCAGTCGACTACTGGAAGATGAGATCAGTCTAAATATCGAGGCTGACGTTTCTCGAGAGTGTGGCCCTGATAACTAAATCAGAGGCGCGTCTCCAGACCAAACTTCAAATCTGGAAAAAGGAGCTGGGGGAAAAGGGGGAAAGGGTGTGACCATTAGCAGTTCAAAAACAACAATTATGATTGTCTGAATAGCAGAGAAGAGACATCACATTGTTCTGGGTGAACAGCTTCTGGAAAACATTTGAATACCTTAGTTGTAATAAACCAGATGGGAGATATTAATGAAGAGATTGCTATGCGAAGCGCAGCAACTGGTGAACTTGTCAATGCCAGAAATAAAAAATAAAGAAGAAAATTGAGAGGGCTGTGCGACAATGTCCACAGTCAAACAATACAACATGACCTCGAGGTCCAGCGCTTGCAGACTTGAGTGGAGAAGTTTCAAATTCGATGGTTTGGTCATGTCCACAGTCAAACAATACGATATGATCTCGAAGTCCAGCGCTTGCAGACTTGAGTGGAGCAGTTTCAAATTCGATGGTTTGGTCATGTCCACAGAATGAAAGAAGATCGGTTACCACGACAGGCAAACAATCAATGATCCAGACCCAGAGGAACCCAGAAAGGAGGGAAGGGGCCCAAAGAGACAGATGCTGACAGTTTGTTTACTTAGCATACATACGTGTACCATACGATTGGCAGCAAACTATAATCGTGCCAATTTTGAAGAAGTAGAGCGACAAAATTTTTTATTTCACGGGGTATGTGTTGCTCGGATGCCTTATTCTTTAAGGCAATTAAGCGAAAGAGCAATTGAATACAACAAAAATCTATGCATTGCTTTTATTGATTAAGAAAATGCGTTTAATAGAGTAGACAGGACTAAACTTTGTAAGATGCTGGAAGATTATGGTGTACAAGGTCAGCTCATTGGTAATGTCAGAGCGCTGTATCGTTCGAGTATTAAAGTTGTCACAACGACTGATGGTGTCACAGATGCTTTTAAAATCCCTACCGGCGTGAGACAAAGGTGTGTGCTTTCTCCTCTGTTGTTTAACATATACATGGACAAAATCGTATCAGAGACCAGTCAAATTGAGACATCTGAAGCAGAACAGAACTCAATACACGAAATACTCTTTGCAGCGTCTCCTGTAAGCCGATCAAAATAAAGTGCAAAATCACATGGCCGCGCTTGGTAATACCTGTGCTAAATACAATAAGCGAATTAGCGAGAAGAAAAAAACTATGATGATCAGTAGAACACCTGGACCACTCAACATAAGTATAAATGATATTGCTCTTTAACAGGTCAATGAGTTCAAATGATCGATACGGAAATCGGACATATGTGTCAGAAAACATCTGCGGTAATTTATCAGCTGTGTCACTGCTTAGGCATTAGAATTAGTTTGGCAACCTAGCAACATCTGATAAACAGTATTTCAATGCCGACTATGTGTTACCAGTGCTGAATTTTGCCTAAGTCTAGGGCGAGTGGGAGCAGAATTTTGACAATGAAATGAAGTGTTTGAGGAAGGTCTTCGGTGTTATATGGAAAGACATAATGCGGAACGACGACTTGGTCGGCACCACGTCTTGCCCAGAATACATTTCCAGGCACAAAATACGTTTGTTTGGTCATATAAAAGAATGCACCCTCATCAACTTCCACTGATGGCTTACAACGCTGGGAGATCTGGCTACATGGCAAGGGGTCGGCCGCGAGTCAGGGGGAATGATGACTAAAGTGATTGTGCAGCGACACAGGCTCACATTGACCGACGGAACACACTTGGCGCAGGACAGACGATTTGAGCTCTCTACAAGGCTAACTAACTAACCCTACTAACTAACCAGTGTAACTGGTAAGTGACAATGTGTTTTTTTGGTTTAGAGAGAGAGAGAGACAGTCATATAGAGCGAAGGAGAGAGTTGCACAGGAGGAAAGAGAGAGAGAGAGAGAGAGAGAGAGAGAGACAGAGAGAGAGAGAAGGCGAGAGCGAGACAAATGCAGTGTACATAATTTTTTTTTTTAATGGTATAAATGTGTGGGAGTGATTGACATACCGTATGTGTTTGTGTGTGTCTGTGAGAGATAAAGAGAAAACTGAGGGGGAATATGGTGCCAGATATTGTTAGTACCTATAGTGCACCTCTTGTATAGTGCACCTCTTGTCCGGTGAACCTCTGGTCCGGTGTACCAACTTGTACCTCTAGTCCGGCGTACCAACTTGTACCTCTAGTCCGGTACCAACTTTTACCTCTAGTCTGGTGTACCAACTTGTACCTCTAGTCCGGTACCAACTTGTACCTCTAGTCCGGCGTACCAACTTGTACCTCTAGTCCGGTGTACCAACTTGTACCTCTAGTCCGGTGTACCAACTTGTACCTCTAGTCCGGTGTACCAACTTGTACCTCTAGTCCGGCGTACCAACTTGTACCTCTAGTCCGGTGTACCAGCTTGTACCTCTAGTCCTGTGTACCAACTTGTACCTCTAGTCCGGTGTACCAACTTCTACCTCTAGTCCGGTATACCAACTTGTACCTCTAATCCGGTGTACCAACTTGTACCTCTAGTCCGGCGTACCAACTTGTACCTCTAGTCCGGTGTACCAGCTTGTACCTCTAGTCCGGTGTACCAACTTGTACCTCTAGTCCTGTGTACCAACTTGTACCTCTAGTCCGGTACCAACTTTTACCTCTAGTCTGGTGTACCAACTTGTACCTCTAGTCCGGCGTACCAACTTGTACCTCTAGTCCGGCGTACCAACTTGTACCTCTAGTCCGGTGTACCAACTTGTACCTCTAGTCCGGTGTACCAACTTGTACCTCTAGTCCGGTGTACCAACTTGTACCTCTAGTCCGGCGTACCAACTTGTACCTCTAGCCCGGTGTACCAGCTTGTACCGCTAGTCATGTGTACCAACTTGTACCTCTAGTCCGGTGTACCAACTTCTACCTCTAGTCCGGTGTACCAACTTGTACCTCTAGTCCGGTGTACCAACTTGTACCTCTAGTCCGGTGTACCAACTTGTACCTCTAGTCCGGTGTACCAACTTGTACCTCTAGTCCGGTGTACCAACTTGTACCTCTAGTTTGGTGTACAATCTTGTACCTCTAGTCTGGTGTACCAAATTGTACCTCTGGTCTGGTGTACCAACTTGTACCTTTAGTCCTGTGTACCAACTTGTACCTCAGGTCTGGTGTACCAACTTGAACCTCTGTTCTGGTGTAACTTAACAGAACGCATTTATACTGGTTTATAAGACTCTGCAGAGTCTGTATACAACCAGCTTCTTTTTTTTTACATTTCTGTTTTCTAAAAGCTGTGCGTGTCCAATCTACTCTTAAATGCATTAAATTATCCCTGCCACCACTTTCTGAGTAAAACAATATTTCCTAATATATAATCTAATTTCTTTAGCTAATTTGTAGCCATGCCCTCTTGTTCTTGTATGTGCTTGGTATTTTGACAAAACTTGTAATTGTCTAATTTTTCTTTTCCTTTGATTATCTTTTAAACCTGTATTAAGTCACCTCGAATTCTTCTCTTTTCTAGGCAATGTAGGCCAATTTTTCGAAGTCTTTCCTCATAACTGGAACCCCACCATCAATGTTATCGCTCTTCTTTGTATCCTATCCAGCATATTTATATCTCGTCTACGATAAGGACTCCACACCTGTACACAGTACTCTAATTTAGGTCTTCTTCTTCTTCTTCGTACGCCTGTCAGATGTCAACTTGAATTTGTTCGAAGAATGCAGCTGTCATCCTTAGGCTGTCGACACTGCCATAGAGCTTGTCTAGTGTTGCCACTGGTGATGGCCACATGTGCTTTCTCTGGTTCTCGTATGTCGGGCAATATTGCAGTAGATGTTCAGCGGTCATTTTCTCTGTGCCACAGGTGCATTCGTCAGTGCCATCTATCTTCAATTTATTGAATAGATGGTACCTCAGTCTGTTTTGGCCTGTGCGTAGTCTGAAGACCACGACCTGCTCTCTTCTGTTCAGCTGGTAATAGGCATCATTTTTTGTGTAGCCAGTATGTACTGTTTCCCATTTGGCCATGTATCTGGCCCTAATAAACTTTTGGACTCTTCGTAGGTTACACTAGAATCTGGTTGTGGTAGTCTTGCACCTTCTTTTGCCAGTCTGTCTGCCTCCTCGTTGCCTTGGATGTTACAGTGGGATGGAACTCACTGTACCACTACTCTTTTTTGGTGCGGACTGCTGGCATAGTTGACAGAGTACTGCTCTTAGATCATTAAGTTCAGTATTTTTCTGGCTTTTTAGTCCTGTAACCACGGCTAGGGCATCTGTAAACATAATTTAGATCTAACTAATGCATTTTAGTTTGACAATCACTCGTTTTTATGTAGACCTTATCACCGAGGCGGAGGTAGTAAATAGCCTACGTACAGGCAAAAACAATGCCCCAGGTCCTGCTGGAGTACAGTATTGCGACATTGAGCTGCTGGATGAGACAGATAAAAAAAAATGGTGAAGGAGTTCAATCACACTATAGAGAAGTCATATGTGCCTGATGACTGGCTTCATAGCTATCTATACCCACTGCATAAACCTGGTAAGGACTCCTCGCTTCTCAGCAGCTATCGAATAATCCCCATTCAAAATGTATATGGCAAATTGCTCGAGAAGATAGTGGCCAGGAAAATAATGGCCTTCCTTGAACGGAAGCAGATTCTACCCGATACGCTGCGCAGCTATAGAGCAGAGAAGGAGACCTGGGCTAACGCTGGAACTTTCGCGTATGATGTGTACGAAGGATTTCAGTCAAAACAAGAAACAGTCGCGGTGGCACTCGACCTGGAAGACGCATACAACCGTGTCGATTTTGGGACCTTAATTACCTGTCTACAGCAGCGTGGTTTAAACCCGAAGCTGGTTAGTTGGATATCAGCTGCCCTGATGGAAAGAACAGCGTGGTCTAAACCCGTAGCTGGTTAGTTGGATATCAGCTGCCCTGATGGAAAGAACAGTTGCGCTACGCGTGGGATCGTGGACATGAGAACCGAGGCGAATATATCCAGGACTGCCTCAAGGGTCTCCGCTCTCACCCGTGCTGTTCAACATTTACACAGTAAAGGTCTCCAATATTCAACCCACAGGGACAGGGTGAACGTTGACATTTGCCGATGACATCCTAACGTACAGGACTGGCTCAGACAGGCAAGAGTGCAAGCAATCTCACAGTGGTGCGGCGACTCACGCTCCAAGATCAATCCGAAAAAGGCCTGCACGATAGGGTGCTCTTTGAATAATTCCATAGTAAAGGCTGAACTCCCGGGCTGCACTTTTGATGGTTGCACCATTGACAGGTGCGACAGGTTGAAATATTTCGGAGTGACATTTGATCGCAGTCTTTCCTATAACTGCCATGTTGACCACACCGTACAAAGATGCAATAGAGGGTTAGAAGCACTCAAGGCCATGGTTACTGCCGACTTGGAACAACGCCTCCTGTTCATCCTATTTCGTCAGGTCGTGTTGTCTGTCATCGATTACGGACTAGGTTTCCTCACACTATCAAGAACGCAGTGTAAAAGGTTGGAACGCATCCAGAATGAAGGTATGCGACTGGTTCTGGGCTGCACTAGAGATATCCCGACTGTGATGATGCGGTACATGTTGGGATTGTCATCGGTGACATCCAGACATAAAATGGCACAAGTGAAAGCCTATATGCATGTCACCACAGACACGCAGCACCCACTGCACAATAGTATCTCAGACATCAAGGGATCAAGAATCAAGAGAGGGTCGTCATGAATGGCACAGACTGAGACAACAATCAGACACGTCACTCCAGCTGGGACGAAAGTCAAAGGAGAAGATTGGGTCCACAATGGTGATAGAATAATAGAATACCAGAGAGTCGTCATAACCTTAGGCAAGGAATTCACAGAACGGAGCAACGAGAGAGCAGAATACGAGGTAAATCAGCTGATAACTGATAGCACCCAGGAGAGTGACGCTGTCATATACAAGACGGATCAGTCGTGCGCAGTCGGATACCAGGCTGGAGTTTCTCGGCTAGAGTGAGAGGAGAGGTCGTTGCTGAGCACAGTAGGGCATACATGTCAACAACCTCCAGTATGAGAATGGAGACGGAAGCAGTGACCTCAGCACTGAAATGGATATCTGAGACTTCTATAACAAGGGCGGTCATCGTGACAGACGCGCAAGCCGTACTTCAGAAAGTATAGAAGGGATGACTTAGGTACAAGTGGATAGCTGTTGTTGAGGCCTCAAACTTCCAGGTGTTGACCTGAATCTACTGTCCTGCTCATGCCGGGGTTCAGGGCAATGAAAGAGCTGACATCTTGGCTTCACAAGCTCCCATCATGGGCACATTAGAGATGGATAGAAGTGACATTTGGAAATCAATCAATGACCGCCTGCTGGATGAGGACTACTAGATGAAGCAGCAATCCACAGACTGCAAAGTTTCGACATTAAACGAGGTTCGAGCGGAGTGGGGCGCATGAGAGGACGGCACAGGAGAGAGTACAACCAGCGAGCTACAGGGACCATCAGCATCCATACCTTACGCCATTTGATGAGAGAGACTGAGCACCTATGGGTATGCCCAGAATGCAGTGACCTCGATTCTTAGGAACAGAATCACTCCTTGCTAATATATTTAATATTTATGATTATAATACATAACATTGCATTTGCCTTTTTTTCAATTCTACATGGGCTTGCTTACTCACTTTACATGTATGGTCTATCATAACCCCTAGGTCACTTTATTTTTCCATCTTTTTAATATTGTTCTCGCTCATTCTGTAATTACGGTCCATATTTAATCTACCCATGTGTGTGACTGTACATTTATCTACAATAAACTCTATTTGCCAGATCACTGACCATTCTCGGATGTTATCTAAGTCCGACCTCAATATATCTACTTCTGCTTTACATGAGACACTACTGCATAGTTTTGTGTTATCAGCGAAATTTGCAATCATGCGTCCGATATCAATGTCCAAATCGTGTATATATATCAAAAATAAAATTGGTCCCAAAACCGAGCCCTGTGGCACTCCACTTGTTACTTCACCCCCCTCAGAGTACTCCTTATTTATGCCCACTCTCTGTCTCCTTCCCGTTAATCAATTTTCAAACCATTTTGCAACTTCTCCATTTACACTTTGTGATTTTAACTTCCTAAATAATCATCGACGAGGTACACTATTTACGGCATTTACAAAATTAGATAAATTAACATCCACTGTTGGTCCAGTGTACCTCTGGTCCGATGTACCTCTGGTGTAGGAACTGTCATGGAACTTTTCAAGGCTCCCCCCCCCCCCCCCCCCCGCCATCTTTGGTCCGATATCAGCTATCAGCAGATCATCGGTATGCAACGCCGATTACCCTCCCCCTGCTGTGGACACCGCCATCCCTCCAGCTGTGGACAGGGTTATGTCATTGCGGCTTAACCATATGAGGGCAGATCGGTGAATATAGGTTTGCCTACTCATGCATGTAAAGATTGGATTCGAAAGAATGCACTGAGGAGATCGATTGTTGGTTTTAGCGGGCATGACGGTGAATATCAGCAACGCTCTATGGACCGGAAGGAACACGATGAAACACGTAAGCTCTGACCTTCTTCCACACCTAACTTTCATCTCTATGCGTCTGAGCTTGCCACTGGTTTCAGGTGAACTCAAGCGATAGAGTGGGGTCTACGAAATGCTCAACTCTACCTGACTTCTAAATAAAACCAACGAGAAAGTCGCTTCGTAACGCACTCATCCTCCAAGTCCGATAACCCACATTCTAAATGACCAGGGAGAGTGACCTTGATCATTAGTGATGGACAAACAAGTGTGTGTTTTGTCCATGTGTGTGTGCGTGTGTGTATCTGTGTGTAGGACAATTTGTTTATATGACATAACATCATGTATAATTGACATATGTGTGTGTGTGATAGCGAGTGAGAAAGGGAGAGAGAGAGAGAGCAAGGGATAGAGAAAGGGAGAAAGAAAGGGAGAGTGAAAGGGAGAGAGAGAAAGGGAGAGAGAAAGAACGAGTGAAATTCGGTTTGTTTAAAGCATGACATGGTGTGTAGGTGATTGACGTTTGATCGTACGCACGTGTTTGTTTGTTTGTGTGAGAGAGAGAAGAACAGTCGTGTGGGGGTGGGGGTGGCAGTTGAATTACATGGCACGACAATATGAGCAATTAAAATGAGATAAATACGTGTATTTATGCGTGAGAATAAAATAGATAGAGAGAGCGGGAGGGCGAGAGAGAACGAGAGCGAGAGAGAGCGAGAGAGGAGCAATAATAGCAGTTTTCTCATTTGATGTATCTGTGTGTGTGAGTGATTGACGTGGGACAATGCCTTTGTGTGTGTGTATGTGAAGGTGTGAGAGAGAAATAGAGAGAGGTAGACAGCGGGAGTGAGGGATGCGGCGTAAGAAATAAATGCAGTTTGTTTATCTGATAAATAAAAGCAGTTTTAACAGATATCATGTTTGGAGCCAACAAACACCCGTCAAGTACTCAATGTCGGAGCTACCAATCAGTTGATGTCAAGTTCAATCAACTATCGATGATAGGATCAACAAACTATTGATTTTAGGGTCAACACACGATTGATGATTAGGTCAACACACAATCGATGATTAGGTCAACACACGATTGATGATTAGGTCAACACACGATTGATGATTAGGTCGACACACGATCGATGATTAGGTCAACACACGATCGATGATTAGGTCAACACACGATTGATGATTAGGTCGACACACGATCGATGATTAGGTCGACACACGATCGATGATTAGGTCGACACACGATCGATGATCGTGTCAACAAACTATCAATGATCGTGTCAACAAACTATCGATGATCTGTCAACAAACTATCAATGATCGTGTCAACAAACTATAGATGATCATGTCAACAAACTATCGATGATCGTGTCAACAAACTATCGATGATCGTGTCAACAAACTATCGATGATCGTGTCAACAAACTATCGATGATCATGTCAACAAACTATCGATGATCGGTTTCAACAAACTATCGATGATCGTGTCAACGAACTATCGATGATCGTGTCAACAAGCTATCGATGATCGTGTCAACAAACTATCGATGATCGTGTCAACAAACTATCGATGATAAAGAACACACGATTGATGATAAGGCCAACAAACTATCGATGATCGTATTAAAAAACTATCGATGCTAGAGTCAACAAACTATCGATGTTAGAGTCAACAAACTATCGATGCTAGAGTCAACAAACTATTGATGATAAGGTCAACACACGATCGATGAAAGTCAACAAACTATCGATGAAAGAGCCAACATACAGTCGATGAAAGAGCCAACAACTATCGATGGAAGAGCCAACATTAAATCGATGATAGAGCCAACAACTATCGATGAAAGAGCCAACATACAGTCGATGAAAGAGCCAACAAACTATCGATGATATGGTCAACAAACAGTCGATGCATTCGGTGTTTCGACTAAAAACTGTTCTTATGAAAAATAACAGACAGTTGATGTTAAGGTCAGCAACCAGTCAAAGTTAAGTCTATTGAATAGTCTGTCTGAACTAACAAATCGTCAATTCCTGAACTAACAAATCGTTGATGTCTGGACTAACAAATAGCCGATATCAATGTTAGGAAACAGTCGATGTCAGAACGAATAAACAATCGACGTCATAAGTTATCAATACATCCAATGTCAAGTCTAACAAATAGTCGATGTCTGGACTAAGAAACAATAGATGTTAAGGTTAACAAATAGTACAAGGTCAGGACTAACAAACGTCTTTAAAAAGACTAATAAACACCTTCTTTTCCTGAACTAACAAATAGCTTTTTGCAAGGCTAAAGAAAAACTTGTGTTCGCGAGGTGGTGGTACAAGCACAATCCTTATCATGATATAGTTTACACGTTTGTGTAATAATGTAGCAAATAGGACTGCCTTTTGTTAAAATGAGCGAGCCTAGCTGTAAAACGAAGTAAACATTATGAACAAAAATCTACTGTTGGAGCTATATGCCCTCCTTGGAACTAGGAAGTTCATTGATAAATGTATACCTACTCTGTCATATGCCATTTCTTCATGTATGTCATATGTATGCCATTGCATGTTATATGCTTATTTAATTAACCTGATGTTGAGTTGTATTTGTCCCCTGCCTTTCTCTCTGTCTCTTACATCCATTCTCATATCTTGTTCGAAGAATTTATCAAATGTCTCAATTTCAAAATAACTAACAGGTCGCACCTACCAGACCTTGACCTCAGCGACCTAGAAGATCTCGCACTTGTTGAAGATGACACATCCTTCTACTACCCGGGAGTCAACATTGAAAATCTGCTCAAACCGTGGACCAAGGAGAGCCATTTTATACCCACAGTTTCTATTTACGGGGTGGCGTTCCTCCTCGGACTAGTTGGCAATTCTTTGGTCATCTTTGCAATGGTCGGAAACAGGTAAGTCATTCTTTGGATGTTTTTCTGATGTATAATTACTATTCTCACTCTTTCGTTACCCTGTTGGGTAGAAAGAATATGACCACTGCAACATCCACAACCATCTTATCACTACGGTATCTATTCTTATTGATGTGGTGGTCGAGTACTTTTTATGACTGAAAAATAAAGACCACCTCTCCCTATTCACCACAGAGAGTGTATATTACATATTTCTTTTATTTTTATACCACAGAGAAAAAAACCTATATCTGCAAATTATTCGGCCACCTGTATCTTCCAAAAATGAAGCAAAAAGTGACATGTGAATGAAGTTAGCAGCCTCATCCAAGAAAAATCTTTTGCTGAATGTCACCACAGTCAGATTGCAAGTCCGTAGTCTGATCTATGTTTTTACAATAAAGTGTCTAACCGTAGTCGTCGCTCTGAAGCTTTGAACGGAGAAGACAGAAACACGAGACTACTGAGCACTTCGAAAAAAACCCATTTAATGAATGGTTGTTGGTTTGGGTTTCTACGGAACTAGTGTCCTAATCTGTATTATAAAATGATAGAAATGCTTGACAGTCCTGGAAAAATCGTTGGCATAAATATTATTAACTTGAGTGATGTCTAGTGGTCAATCAGAATATAATTATTAACTGCTTGCATAACGCCTTAAAAACTGTCTGGAATAATCCCATAACTATTTAATGCAAAGGTTCTAGTACATTTTCTGTTAATCTATAATATATATATTTATATATATATATATATATATATATATATATATATATATATATATATATCATCATCATCATGTAGCATGTCCTTTGTAGAAGGTCGCTCCCATCACAGTCTGTCTGAAAGAAACTCGTTCCCTTGCCAAAACACCAGCCTCCGCCACAGTAATACTCATGCATTCCTAGACATCTTGGTGCCATCGTCTTCTTGGTCTACCGCTTCCTCTTTTGCCTGGCACCATACCTTCCATCACTGTTCTCTCAAGACCGTTGTGTCTCTTGATGTGACCAAAGTATTTGCAATTTCTAGCCAAAATGGAATTGATACACCAGTTCTCTTCTATGCTCAACTCTTGCCGAATGTCTGCATTTGTTTTTTTTTTCTCTGTCCAGGGTATTCTGAGGATCTTTCTGTAACATTTTTGACTCGAAGGATTCGATTCTTTGTCTAGAAGTTTTGGTAATTGTCCATGATTCACAGCCATAAGCCGCCACAGGAAAAGCACAGGCTCTCAAGACTTTTATTTTTTATCATTTTGTTGTTGCCCTAGCATAATTTCTTCAGGCTGTTCAGTCTCTGCATTGCCATAGCCAGTCTTCTTCTGATTTCTTTCGAGCAGTCGCTATTTTTGTCAATTCTGGAGCCCAGATATTCAAAATGGGTGAAATGATCTATTTCCTCACCACCCACTGTAAATTTATGGTGACATTGTGTTTTGTCGGTGGTCATTATCTTTGTTTTATTTATGTTTATGAACAGATTTTGATCTTTACTTTGTTCATTAACGGCTGAAAGTAGCTGCTCTAGCCCTTCTGCAATTCTTGATAGTATCACTGTGTCATCTGCGTATCGTAACTCTGGAATCTCGTAACCCCCAATCGTAAATGGGTCGAAACTTTCAATGTTCACATCTTCTCGAACATTTCTCATTATACATTCCGCATATATGTTGGTGAGAGGATGCATCCCTGTCGGACTCCCTTTTGTACTGCAAACCAATCTGATGTTTGACCAGATACTCGGACAGCGGCTTGTTGATCTTGGTATAATGTTTCAATGAGATGGACTTTATGCAAAGGAAACCCCATTTCCTTCATGATTCTCCACAGATTTTGATGTTGTACCGTGTCGAAGGCCTTAGTGTAATCAAGAAAACATGTGTACAGGTCTACATTAAACTCTCTCTCTCTCTCTCTCTATATATATATATATATATATATATATATATTTATATATATATATATATATATATATATATATATATATATATATATATATATATATATATATATATATATATATATATATATATATAATTAATACATATTCATTCATACGGGGTGAGTTCGAACAAAAATTTCTAGCGCAATTTCTTCACAACATTAGTTTTAGATTAATTTTATGTAAACTCGTATAGTTGATAATAATTAGACAAACAACAGATTGTATTTTTCATTGTGCGTTCAAAGAATATTTATTTTGCTGAAGCATAGTTCTCAGGGGCAATCGTAATTTAATTGTACGTTTTGAACCGTTAGTCTTCAAATTTTATAACCGACAGGATTTAGATTGGTGCTGTTCTGCAGTCTAAATGTTAGAGGTACAAAAACAGTTGAAAAAACTTTAAAACAAAAATTATCGCGTGTCTTTCTTCGGAAGGGAAGGCCACATTGAAGCAGACTTATCTAGTTTATCAGACTGATCACGTCATAATAAAACACATGAATGTGGGTAAAAGTAAATGAAAGAGAGCAGCTACAACTTTACGAGTATTAATTTCATTTCGTCAACTAATAACCACAGTATGATAAATTTGTATTGCCTCTAATTCAAATAATCCGGTATATATATAAATATATATATATATATATATATATATATATATATATATATATATATGTGTGTGCATTTATATATACACATACACCTATACCTGCATTCCTTAATATATGCATGCATACGTTCAAGGGTGACTTAATAAACTAGAAAAAGCAAAATTACTGAGAATCGATCAGGAGGGCAAGCAGGTTTCACAAAAGTAGTCAACAATCGACCACCATCACACAATGAACCAGCTAATGGTGAGAGCACGGCAAGAATATGTTCATATGTCGCCTGTGTATGTGAATTATGAACAAGCTTTTGACATCATTCAAATATATGAAATGGTAAATGTGCGGTTGAATCAAAGTATTTAAGAAAAGCATACGAAGGTGAGAGAGGAAATAAAGAAAAACAAAGTGGCTTTCGACCGGGGGAAACAAGAAACATATCAACAACGTGACTTTCGACAGGTCAAACAAGCAACATACAAACAACGTGACTTTTGACAGGTGATACAAGCAACATACCAACAACGTGTCTTTCGACAGGGAGAAACAAGAAACATACCAACAACGTAGCTTTTGACAGGTGATACAAGCAACATACCAACAACGTGGCTTTCGACATGGGGAAACAAGCAACATACCAACAACGTGGCTTTCGACAGGGTGAAACAATCTCTCCTAAACTTTTTAAATCGGCTCTTGAGGAAGTATTTAGAAACTATAGGAACATGAATATTAATAGCTGCCCGTCATCAGCGTTGTTAGCAACATCACGAGCCTTGTGCTGCGACGTGTGTTCTCTTCTGTAAAGATCAATCCTGGAACGTTACACCCTGCCATATTCGGACCACACATATGGGGCGCCGATTCTGGAGTTGTGCATTTTTGTGTGTGGAGAGCATGCTTTCGCTGAACATCCGCCATTATTTTTTCTCTGCAATGTGAGCACATTCGGTGATACTATGGCGCCAGGTGGTACGGTTTTGTGCAAGCAGCTCCCAGGAGTTGACATCAATGTTGAATGCAGAGCTCGCCCAATCAATCATGTTGTAGATCTTACAGTCGATATTCGCCTCTCTGGTGATGGTACTGCCTAGATATGTAAAAGTAGTGACTGCCTGAAGGCCTTGGTTCTGTACAATAACGTTTGGTTCGATGAACGGCTCCCTAGGGGCAGAATGGATGAGGGCCTCTGTTTTCCTAGTGTTGATCGTGAGACCAAAGTTATAAAGGCCGCCGAAAACTACGTCATGGTGGACTGCATATATTGTTCTGAGCAAGTGTTGATGCCACAATTGATAACGAATAGGAGATCTAGGATCGAGGCCTCACTCACCTTGTTGTAGAATTTCAGACGCTGCGGGATGAAAGCTGTCCTTGCATTCTGTACCTGATGTGTTTGTCAGTAGCCGCACCATGTACCTCTATCAGTGAGCATTGCTGCAAAGCCCATGCTAATGAGGGTCGTGTCAGCACACATCCCTGTTTGACACCGATAGTGACAGGGAAGACTACAGGCAATTTTGTCTCGTGCTATACACGAGCCATCATGAAATTGGCGGACAAGAGAATTTGCCGTGGCAGCCAAACTTTGCCATGATTTGTCATGAGTTCATCTCTATTGATGGCGTTAAAAGTTTTGGTCAGATCTACAAAAACTGCATTCAGGCCAATGAACTCTTGTAATTGACGTACTGCATATATTGTGTTAATCTCCCCATGACACTATATATATATATATATATATATATATAAACACGGGATGACGAGGCTAATGCCTTCTCAGGCAGAACACAATGATCAGACAATGTTAGCTAGGGTCAGGAGAAATTTACTGTCCAAGACCCTCACCTGACCTCGTTGGTCGTCCTGAAAATGGGCTGCTGTCGAGGACAACAGTCTGGCTAACACGATGAAATTCGACGTGATCCCCGTGGTAGTGAGTGACACGCAGATGAAGCCAAACACAACACAACCGTCTGGAAGACCCCGATCCACCTTCATCAGTATGCTCTGGATGTGAGGAAAATAATCACTACACATATCTGACCTGTCGTATTGTATGGGTCTCAAACATGGACTCTAAAAAGATTTTGAGATGTGGTGCTATCGAAGGATGTAAAGTGTAAGCTGGACAGAAAAAAGGTCAAATGAACAAGAAGCTTAAAGATATAGGGTCACATAGACGACTAATACAGAAAGGTAGATTTTTTTGGCTTAGTCATGGAAGCCTTTTATTTAAAATACTAGAAGGCACAATTTAGGGGAAAACATTAAAGGAGCGTTCAAGAAACAATTACATCATACAGGCATGTAATAACAGTAGGATGCAGTCTTGAACAGAGTTGACGAGATTTGCTGGAAATATAGGTGTGCCATGATCAGAAGACGTCAACACTAGTCTCTGGACTGACTAACATTGTGATATATATATACACATTTAAATGCACATCCATCCATGTATTTATATAGCTGCACTGGTTCCTCATATTCACAATAATGTGTCGCTGAACCCCTTTTCGAGTTATTCCAATGAGAGATTATTTTAGTTCCCAATGAAAATTAAAGCGTATACCAAACATATATTATAGTACTTATTTAAAAAGAATTGATACAATCATACCGGTCATTTACTATAATTATACATTCTTCGTGTCCGAACAAAGTAAAGGGTCGCTACTTCAGGTGGTCTGTCAAGTAAACCTGCACAACAACATTTTGTATATTCCTACAGGCAGTGGTGATTTCTGTAGCAGTTTGTTATATATACATGATGAATTTGCTGGTCCCATGTATAATATTTTTTGTGGTTGTTCAATGGTGCTATTTTTTTCCCTTCATTGATCACGACTGGACTGGTATTTAACAATGTATAATATAAAGGATAGCTTGTTTCCGTTAGACTATAAACGAACCACATGAAGACTATTTAGAGTGATGTCTCTTTCAGGAAGTCTGTATCAAACCATTTTTGTCGTTTGTACAATAATATGTTTGACAGACATGTGCCTGTCCCATGTAATATGCACGATATTTTAAAGGCAAACAATCATTACTCATGTTGCGACTCAATGGCATTGAATCCCAAGAGTTGTGGTCCACTGCCAGTATGGGGCTCACAGAGCACAAGTTCAGAAACAATGTTTTATGAAACCATTATTGGTTTCTATCTCCACATAGCTAATGTCAAAATTGATAAAAAATGTATTTTTACAATTGATTCATATGTGTGGCTCCCCGGAGACTCAATAAGGTTTTGGGCCAAAATGTGTATGTTCAGATAGAGTGATCTCTTGAATTGCTATCTGTCAATATGTCTCAAATACTATTGTCAAAATAAATATAAATGCAGTTAACTACCTAATGGCAAATAATTCGCAAATTCTGGCTGACAGAGTTTGTTGAATTTAATTCAGGATTTACTTTGAATTTGATATAAACCTATTCAAAAATGTGCAACTACATACAAACTAAACACCAATAAAGGTTGAACACAAAACAATGTTAGAAAGCATTTTCAAAAGATTATGGCTGTTAGGGATCTCAATTCACACGACTCAGATAAACAACTGTTGCCTGATCGCAGGTTACACAATCAAGATAAACAACTGTTGTCTGATTGCAGGTTATACGACCCAGATAAACAACTGTTGCCTGATCGCAGGTTACACAACCCAGATAAACAACTGTTGCCTGATCGCAGGTTACACAACCCAGATAAACAACTGTTGTCTGATCTCAGATTGCACAATCCAGATAAACAACTGTTGTCTGATTGCAGGTTACACAACCCAGATAAACAACTGTTTCCTGATCTCAGATTGCACAATCCAGATAAACAACTGTTGTCTGATTGCAGGTTACACGATCCAGGTTAGCAACAGTTGCCTGTTCTCAAGTTTCATGACCTTGGTAATGACTTTTGTTGTTCCAGGTCAGAAGATCAAAATTAACAACTTCTGCTGCTCTCAGGTCACAAAATCCAGATTTATTATTAGTTGTCCATTGCAAGCAATGATGGCCACATCAACAAGCCGGTTGTGTCTTGATGATGTAACTTGCGCTGTAATTGGATTATAGTGAAAAGATCTACCTCACTCTCTGGTTCCAAGCTACCTTGAACCAGTGGCAAGATATTAGTTAAGACGACTTGATACATCTCAGAATGCAGGCACTCTCCCACCTCCCGTGAGACCAGGGCTCACTTTAAAACTTGTGGGACTCGACAGTCCACCCTTTCTGTTCATCGCTTTGGGAGGCGAGTGCCTGACCTATCGACCACTTTGACAAAAAAAAAACTTCAAATAATGCCATAGTGTCAGCACCACACTATTTTGAAATATCAAATGACAGTTTTCATAATTTATTTATGCTGCACATATTTTCAAGTCACACCTAGGCAAAATGTTTCTTTAGTGCTTGACTTATAATATTTTGCAAAATAACTGGACCATTATGCCAGCTAGAATATAAGGTTTCTCCAGGATTGACATGTAGATATATTTTTTTTTTTTTGCGTTCGCCTTATTTCTCTTATCCCCAAGGCGGTGTGCGTTGCACTGTGGTTTTTATTTTGCGCCTGTCGGCCCAGTGCATCCGACTTCAGCATGCATTTTATGTAAGGGTCTGCTTCCTCCTGCATTTTCTAAGGGTTTGCTTCCCCGGGGTAACGGCCGGTGCTGTGATGGGGATCGAACCCAGCACCTTCTGGTTGTGAGCCGTGCCACTTAACCACTAGGCCACGGTGTCCCCCGACATGTAGATATAAAAGTATTGACATGTAATTGTCATTAAGGGCCATAGATCCATTTTGTATTTGTAGAGAAGAGAGTGTTATCAGTGTTTCATAGGTTGTGTCCAGCAACTTAAAATGTTGATGCCACATACGTTATGCGAAAATGTGTCCACGTTCATTATATGGATTCTAGCATTATAATAAGTCACCTTGCAAAGCTGTGTAATTAGTACAATCATTTCTTGTACACAGCAATGCAACTGGGAAATATCTTGACCCCAACCAAATCAAACAAGTGTTTCGACACTTTAGTTTGGGGTGGCGCCGGGGGGTTGTTGTTGTAAAATACTAGACGTATTTCTGACACACTGTCTGTCTCCCTACAGAAAGTCACGAAGTACAACGGCATCCTTTATGGTCAGCCTGGCTGTTGCAGACCTCTTGTTTCTGCTAGTGTGCGTCCCTTATGAGACGGCCAAAAACTTCATAGGGCATTGGGACACTGGCACCATTTTCTGTAAGATGTCGGGTGCTGTGGAGATGCTGTCCGCCCTGGCCTCGGTCCTGAATCTGATGGCTGTCAGTATTGAGAGGTAAGATATGTAATGTAGGTGGTATTAGTAATAGTTGTAGTAGTTGTTGTAGTGGCGTTTGTAACAGTAGTAGTAGTAGTAGTAGCAGAAGCAGTGATAGTAATGATAATAGTAATATTAGTAGCAGAAGTAGCAGTTGTTGTTGAATGCACACAATGAGTAAGTTTACTCTTTTGTGTGCCTTGAAAAGGACGTTCAGTGGCTGGTTGCAGTAGCTTTCCTCACATCCCGAGCGTGCTGATGAAGGTGGACCTGGGTTCACTACGCGGTTGTGCTATGCTTGACATCATCTGCATTCCACTCACTACTATGGGGATCACCTCGATCTATCATCTCAATAGCCAGGCTGCTATGAAAACAGCCCGTTTCCAGGGTTACAGGAAAACCAATGTACGGGTCTTGGCCAGTTTATTTTGCCTGACCTTGACTAACATGTCATATCAGTATATTTTGCCTGGCCCTGACTAACATGTCTGATCAGTACATTTTGCCTGGCCCTGATTAACATGTCATATCAGTATATTTTGCCTGGCTCTAACATGTCTGATCAGTACATTTTGCCTGACCAGACGTTAGACTTCCTCCCCAGTAGTAGTAGTGGAAATATGGGTATAAGTAGTGTTTGTAATAGCAAAAGTGGTAGTAATGGAATGATGAAATTGGTGATGTAGTAGTAGTAGTATTCCCATTCAAATCCTTATACCCGTAGCATAGTACTGAAATAATCGCTTGACAAAGATTCACATTTTTATCATCTTTATTATCTTCGACGGTTAGGCTTGAACTTCTCTTCCTATTACCTCTCCACCCTCTCTCATTGTTCTTCGCCATATGCTCTTTGACCTATTCCCACTTTTCTTACTGTGGCTTTCAATCATTCAATTGCCAGGTTAAATTAGTGAACGTGTCCTTTTGTATCTACACTTTCACTCCCTAATCTACTTGCTATCTACTGAATCTCCGTGAATCTTTGTAATCTACTATGGACCGTTGAATCTGCTGCTTCTGTGTTCTTTGTACCATGTCTGAGTTTGTTGCTTCATCTGGTCACCGTCGTAACGAAGTATGTGACAGAGACGTAAGTTTGTGAAGGTCTACAGTCTGGGTGTGATACTCTGTGTCTGTATGTTAAGCTTCAGAGGTTAATAAATATATGTTTGTGAAGGTCTACAATCTGGTTGTGATAACCTCAATTGTTATGTCAAGTTTTTGCGCTAAATAAACGTTACGTTTGTGATGGTCTACAGTCTGGTTGTGATACTCTATTTTTGAATGTCATGTCCAGGCGTTATATAATTCTGCGTTTGGGAAAGACTACATTCTGGATGTCATACTCTTAATTGTATGTCATGTTTCTGCGCTAAATAAATATACGTTTGTGGACGTCTGCAGTCCTGATGTGATATACTTAGTTAAGTGTCATGTTTCCGTGTAATATAGCAGACAGCTGTTGGATTTATCAATCTGGCAGTTCTAGAGTTAAAAGTGTTCTGAAAACATTGTTCTTACGATGGTAAGTTTTATTTAGGAGGGTGCGACAAGAGAAATGATATTATATGGTAATGTATTTTCGCTGTAGTCAAGAGGTTAACACACTCGCCTCTCACAGTGATGAACGGAAACTCTGGACGATCGAATCCTGCAAGTTTCAAGCGACCCTTGGCTTCACGGGAGGTAAGACCAGAGTGCCTTCATCCCGAGTTACCTCCAGTCGTCTCGACCAATAGTCTTGCCACTGATCAAAGGTAACTCGGGATAAGAGTGAGATTGATGAACAGCGCATATTCACCCTCACTATAATCCAAATACAGCGCAAATTACATTATTAAGACAAATCCGTCCGATCCTGGGGACATGATCACTTCGCGATGGGCAATAACTTTTTATTTGTCAAAATGACTTGATGTAAATGTTGTCTTACTACAAAGTAAGTGACGCAGGGCCTACATTTTTTGGGCGCGAGACTCTTCGTGTAATGATTTACCAATCAACCCAATTGGTCTACAAAAAAATGATGATCATATATTTTAATTCTCTTATGCACATGAGGTTTTACCAAGGACTTTCTCGGCCTTTCTGTATTGGCCAACCTTTCACACAGTGCCACATTTCAGAGAAGCGCAGCACAGCCCACCCTCTATCGTGAGCCTCCAAGTAGTTCTTTGTCTACCTTTTTTCTCTTGTGCCGTGGTGGCCACGTAAGTTGTTTTTGTAGACATGTCCGGATTTTTTCTCTTGACATGCCCAAGTCTTCTCTTTCTTATAATGCTATCCATATCATATTTGTTAGTGTCCCGTAATTTGAATTTTTTTTATCAAACCAAAGAACTCTAATAATTCTGTGGCATGAATGGATTTTAATTTGTTGGTATATGTCATAAGTAAACAGTAAAGTAAATTAACCCATAGCATTACTGCTGTAGGGGTGTGAGGTGTTAGCGATCCCATTTGTCAAAGGTTCGGCCAAATGAGGCTGGTAACCCTCTCCGCTTTTACTTCCCGGACTGAACCGGCACCCGGGAGTCGTTGCGGTCTGAGGAGTAAACAAAATAAATAAAAATATTAACCTTTTCGCCTCAACTGGGGAATGAGCTCAGGACCACTCATCGTTCCCACTCTCCTTCCTGGATGTGCTACCAAAGCGGTAGCTACGCTCCTGCATGCTGTACTTTTTATTAGTACGTGAGGTTATGATCTGGGGCTTTATTGTTTGGTTCTGTAGATTAAAAAGTTCTATTATATAGCTATGTTGCATCTGAATGTACACGTGTTTCATGCATATTTCGAGCACTCGCATTCAACTTGTATTTTGTTGGAAGCATTTATTATAAAATTGAGACTGCATAGTTTGGACAATACTAACGTTTTGTTGAGATTAGATCAATTGCTATCTTTACATCGAAGATGGTCTGAAATGGATTTGCAACGTCCTATCTTTATTTCTTTGAGGATGTAATCTGACAACCCATTTCATATCCATCTCTTGATGTTTTCCTTGCACGTTAGCAATAAAATCGTATGCACTTGTAATGAGAAACTCTGGTTTTTAATCAGGCATATCAAGTGTATGATGCCACGTGGCCAAATGTTGATACATCTGATTTCGCCCCTTTGCCTTGGGAGCACAATGTTGGACCAAGGGCTTTATTTAGGCCATCTCTCCATCTCATTGGTGGACTAACACGACGGCGTTTAAAATGTAAGACCACCTGGATGTCCCTCTTCGTGTCTATCTGTTTAGTATACGCATCACGTGCCCGGTAATCTGCATCTTCTTAAGAATGCAGGATCTACTACGTCATTGAATGTGGTTTAGCACGTGATGTCTGTGTTATCAACTCGGTCTCGGTGAGACACTGACAATGTCTTTTTTGCCAAATTGTCATTTGGGGAACTCAGAGTATCTCTGCACTGCGTTCTACAATTTTGGCATCTCGCAGCCATTTACCATGGCTGATATAACCATGTGGCTGAAGGTGTGAGGTCTTGCCTTGTCATTTTCCATCTGATGTTCAAGTTGGTAATTGATATAATTTAAGCTGAGCAATGTTGCTTCTATCCTACGTTATATCTCACGATACATTTTTGGAGAGAGTTTGCAATTTCTTGACCCAAGAAGATGTGCAAATTATAATTTTAGATAGTATAAAAATCAAGCAGAAATTGTAGGAGTCGACATATTGACACAAGAAACGAAGATCCGCATCTTCAACCTGTAGGGCCCACCAAACAAAGACCTGTCGCTCTCGAGTATGGAAATCAAGGACTCCAGCTGCCTAGTAGTTGGAGACTTCAACAGCCACTCGGAGAGATAGGGATATTCGGACACAGACAACAGAGGGGATGAAGTGGAAGACTGGGAGATAGACACAAATCTCTATCTTATCAATAGGTCGGAGAACATCCCTATCTTCTATTCTAGAGCATGGCATACCACCTCTACTCCAGACTTGGCCTTTTTCACGGTGGATATTCACCACAAAATAGACCGCCAGATGTTCAACCAATTGGCAGGTAGCGATTACAGGCCAATTAGGCTAAACATTGATATGGAAGTAAGCCCAGAGGAAATAAAACCGCTCCCACGTTGGAACTATAAACGAGCCTAGTGGGACAGATTTGCAATGATGACAGATGGACTGTGTGAAACCATAAACACACGGAATAACAAAATGAAACCTATGGTGGAAAGCCTAAGCAAAGCAATAATGCAAGCTGTCACCGAAACCATCCCGAGAGGGGCAAGGAAACACAAGCAATATTGGAATGATGAATTGCAGAAAGCGGAAGACGAAGTCTCAAATGCTAGTAACATGGCAGAGCGAGAACAATCTATGGAGGCAAATATCGCCCTCAAGGCTATCACGGCGAAATACAAAAGAACACTAAACAAAATAAGAAGAGACAGCTGGAAAAACAAAACAGAAAGCCTCAATTTAGATAAAGAAGAGAACAAACTATAGAAGTTAGTCAGAGCCATGAATGACGAAACACCATCAAATAAACAAATTACCATCAAGCAGGGTGACAACATGCTTACTGGAAAAAAAGCAGCAAACGCCTTTATAGAACATTATACCAGAGCAAACCACATTAATGTCCCTACAGACAGGCATACAGACATTAGTGAAGAACGAAAGAGCCACGACAACATCAATATGGCACCAGAGGAGCACATGATGGCAAAACTAACAATGAATGAAATAGAAGAGGCCATGAGAACTTTAAAGAAAAAGAAATCGCCCGGAAAAGATGGAGTAACAAACGAAATGCTGATGGGGTTGGGCCAAACAGCAAAGAGGAAGTTACTATCAGTCCTGAACCAAAGCTGGAAAAGGGGAATTGTACCGCAGGCATGGAAAGACGCTGTACTTATACCAGTACCAAAGAAAGAAAAAGATAGAACAGATCCAAATGGATACAGGCCTATCAGTCTACTGAGCTGTGTAGGAAAACTGATGGAGCGTATGATAAACACAAGACTGATGCGGCATCTGGAAGAAAAACACATACTAATTCCACAGCAAGCAGGTTTTAGACAGCACAGATCCACTGGGGACCAGATCACTCTCATAGCCCAGGAAAAAGAGGATGCTTACCAGGAGAAAAAACATACAGTAGCGGTTTGGGTGGATTTAGAAAAGGCATTTGACAAGGTGTAGAAAGAGGGACTTAAAGTCAAGCTACGAAAAAGTTAAATATCTGGAAAAATGTACAGATGGATCAGCCACTACCTCGAAAACAGAACAGCCAGAGTTCAAGTACAAGGGCAGATGAGCAAAAAGATGACACTTGAGCAGGGAGTACCCAAGGGGGGAGTACTGTCACCCAAACTTTCCTGGTGTATATAAACAACATCACAGAGAATATACCAAGAACAGTCCACAGCTACATGTTTGCAGACGATCTGGCTATGTGGACCTCTGAAAAAAATCTCACCTTAACAAGCTATCGGATGCAGCAGGCCCTAACATCGTTGGAGGAGTGGGTGAACTCATGGCTGGTCAAAATAAATGAAGAAAAAACAACATGTACGATATTCTCGCTTTCAAATAAACACCAGAACACCAAAATAAGTCTTAACGGCAAATATCTGCGGCCAAACGACAACTCAAACTACCTGGGAGTCACATTTGATCGGCATGACATAGAAAAGTCAGATCGAGAGAAACCCAATGAGAGCTAGACAAAGAATGGCAATCATGAGGAAACTTGCTGGCACAAGCTGAGGAGCAGACGAAAGTATACCGAAGAAACTGTACACTGGAAGAGTGAGACCAGTTCTCGAGTATGGCATTGCGGCATGGACAACAGCAGCAAAGGCGAACTTTGATAAAATTAGCGAACTTCAAAACCAAGCCATGAGAGTTATAACAGGAGGCATGAAGTCAACGCCAATTGTAGAACTTGAAAAGATTACAAATCTGCAATCCATGACCGACAGAAGAGACTGCAGACCCCAGCAGCAAGCAGAGAAACTCAGAAGACTGACAGACCATCTAATGCATCAGAGACTAAACAATTTTGGAAATGGGAAACTAAAGTGGAGAAACTTTGCAGAAATAGCCAAAGCAATGATGCACGAAGACCCCATGAACGCACTAACAACACCAAAGCCCATCCCTACTGTACGAAAACCTACCTGGAGGCAGCATATATTTCCAGAGGTGGTAGAAAATATACCAGGTATTGGAAACAAGAACAGCCAGACTGAAAAAGAAAGAAGAGACATAACCCTGAGGTACATAACGGAAAACTACCCAAGCATGGACTGGACCCATGCATACACCGACGGTTCTGTAACAAACACAACACAGAACGGAGGGGCAGGGGTATTCCTGAGCCTACCAAATGGCAGGAAAATAACACTGTCAGTGGCAACTGCAAAATTCTCAAGTAATTTCAGAGCGGAAGCAGAGGCACTGAGGGCTGCAGTAAAAGCCATGCTGACAGGCGAAAGCAATGAAAGCCAGATAGTCCTGTTTACAGATGCCCTGGCCGTGGTTACAGCACTAAAAAGCCAGAAAAATACTGAATTTAATGATTTAAGAGCAGTACTCTATCAACTATGCCAGCAGTCCGATCCAAAAAGAGTAGTGGTACAGTGGGTTTTTATCCCACTGTAACATCCAAGGCAACAAGGAGGCAGACAGACTGGCAAAAGAAGGTGCAAGACTACCACAACCAGATTCTAGTGTGACCTACGAAGAGTCCAAAAGGCTCATTAGAGACAGATACATGGCCAAATGGGAAACAGAACATACTGGCTACAAAAAAAATGATGCCTAATACCATTTGAACAGAAGAGAGCAGGTCGTGGTCTTCAGACTCCACACAGGCCACAACAGACTGAGGTACCACCTATTCAATAAACTGAAGATAGGTGGCACTGACGAATGCACTTGTGGTACCGGGAAAATGACCGCTGAACATCTGCGGCAAAACTGCCCGACATACGAGGACCAGAGAAAGCACATGTGGCCATCACCAGTGGCAACACTAGACAAGCTCTATGGCAGTGTCGACAGCCTCAGGATGACAGCTGCTTTTTTCTAAAAAATACAGGTTGACGTTTGACAGCGTACGAAGAAGAAGAAGAAGAAGAAAGATGGTATCAAATTAATTGGCTACAGTTTCTCTTATGAGAAAAGAATTTTGTGTATGTTTTGAGTTTTTTTAACATTTATTTTAAGACAAATGCCGTGCTTGCTTTGAGTAGCACATTTATGCATCGTGGAGTCTCTCTGGCGCAGTGACTGATAATTTTTCAGTCTAATTGCTTCCGTTATTTTTCTAAATTAACTTTCCATTTCTAGACTTTTAAATTGCCAATGTGAAGAGCCTTGTGTAACAAACGACTGCTTTGTGTTGATATGATGATTGGCCTGTGAAATAGGGTGATCTCTGTTGACCAGCCTTATCTCTTGTATCTGCTGAGCATACTTTCTTCAATACCTTGATTTATTATAACATCTACCAACTCAGATATGTTAATATTGCCGAAGACTATTTTTATAGTCTACATGCATGACATAGAGACAAATATACGGACCGGGTTCTATCAATTAATTGGTTGATTTGGTGGAGATGGTCTGTGTTTTGGTAACCCCTAAAGGTTTATTCTCATCAAGTTACTTCTCAAAACTGTCTACAATCACTGTGATGAAAGGCTACGACATGGCTGGGATTTGCGTCTCAGCCCGTCCCGGTCGAGCCGCAGGAATGCACCTGGTAAAATGCACTCTTTCCTCGCTCTTTGCCTCTGTCTGCTATCAGTCATTCCAATGGACGCAGAAGAGATGCAGTCCAGCGGACATTGCACCTCCTGTCCTATGGTGACAAGCTCCCGGGTGGCGGGGAATGCTAGGCGTACCATCACTGCAGATGAGCCGAGAAAATAAAGCGAGCAAAAAGATACCTCACTCATATGCATATGCTACGTTTCTGGCAGGACGTGACGATCCTGGGAAAAAGTCACACTGGACTGCCTCTCTTCCGGGATAGTACAAACTAGTACATAGTCCATCATATCATTGCCAAACGCTATAGACACGAGTAGGGAAGACTCGATAGTCCTGCAAGACAACTTCCCAAGAGAGAGACAACTCTGACCAAAAACAACTGCTGCCTTGCAGTTAGGCTGGGGACAGCCAAAGGCTAAGGAGGGCAACCCTACAGAAACGCCTGTTGAAATCGGATGCACTGAGCCACTGGCTAACACATTAAATCAGTGCAACGTAAATATCGCTGTAAACAGCGTACGATGAAGAAGAAGAACTGTGATGAAAAAATAGTCCTCACTACATAAGCTATGTCTTTTAAGGTAACTACATTGTCCGGCAGGTTAGATAACGGATTTCTCACATTTGATGTACCAGGAGCCTGATCATGCTGTGACATGCTCGTGTTAACCCAGCTATAAAAAAGATGACTGATCGATTCTGATCAAAGTTAATTCGGAGAAGAATGGAACAAGGCTCTTCATCTCATCATGAACTACAGCAGTGTTAGCTAACTTGACCTTTATCCATATAAGGAACACATACAGGCAGTGCACATACAGGCAGTGCACATACAGGCAGTGCACATACAGGCAGTGCACATACAGGCAGTACACATACAGGCAGTGCACATACAGGCAGTGCATATACAGGCAGTGCACATACAGGAAGTGCATATACAGGCAGATACAGGCAGTGTATATACAGGCAGTGTACATACAGGCAGTGTACATACATGCAGTGCACATACAGGCAGTGCACATACATGCAGTGCACATACAGGCAGTGCACATACAGGCAGTACACATACAGGCAGATACAGGCAGTGCACATACAGGCAGTGCACATACAGGCAGTGCACATACAGGAAGTGCACATACAGGCAGATACAGGCAGTGCACATACAGGCAGTGTACATACAGGCAGTGTACATACAGGCAGTACACATACAGGCAGATACAGACAGTGCACATACAGGCAGATACAGGCAGTGCACATACAGGCAGTGCACATACAGGCAGTGCACATACAGGAAGTGCACATACAGGCAGATACAGGCAGTGTACATACAGGCAGTGCACATACAGGCAGTGCACATACAGGCAGTGCACATACAGGCAGTGCACATACAGGCAGTGTACATACAGGCAGTGCACATATAGGCAGTGCACATATAGGCAGTGCACATATAGGCAGTGCACATATATGCAGTGCACATATACGCAGTGCACATACAGGAAGTGCACATTCAGACAGGACACATACAGGCAGCGGACACTGATAAATACTCCTGAACATATTTCTTTATTTAGCAACAAATGCAGACGAAGCAATACATGATAACACGTAAGCAGCAATAGACTGCATACGATATGAATCATACCTCGGGTGTTACTGTTCAGATATTGGCATCGAACTCTAGGCAACGGACAATACGAGGAGATCAATACATACAGATATGTGAAGAACTATTTGAATAGGTCTGTACTCCAAGTTAAGGCGTTAATGAATAGAGTCTGGGATAATTAGCATATGTAACCAAGACGTTTAATGGCGGATCCTGAAGCAGACATAAATCTTGTGCTGTCTGCCTGTCTAAGATTGGCCGCGATAAATCTCCATCGTTTATCTTCTGTCTTGGTACATGGTGACACAAACACGGTAGAGGGAACTCTATACCAGCTGCGGCACATGTTATTGACTCTAACCACAAAGCCCCCGACAGTTGAAATCGGTTATCCCTTCAACACTGTTTAATTTACCTCAAGAGGGCAGGTATTTCACACAACTTAAACACCTTATACATCGTCTAAGGGGTGCAAATGTTTGTATTTCTTTGCAAATTATTTTTCACGTTTAATACAAAAAAAAACAGCAACATAATTTATCGTCCCAATCTACCTTCTACGTCATTCCTTGACAATTAATGACGTCTAACACAAAGTACCTGTGCTGAATCAATTGACTGTATTTCATTTTTAAAAAGATTTCCCTTTTTCTGAGATTCGTAACCAGTGTCTGAAAAAGGGGACCAGTGACTGGAAAACGGGGTCAGTGACTGGATAAGGGGGTCAGTTAATGGTAAGGGGCTCAGTGACTGGAAAAGGGACTAGCAAGGGGGTTAGTGGTCATGTCTCTAGTAACGACAGCAAACGTTCTCTGCTTTGAAGCAACTGTGATCCATGATTTATTTGTGGATTTTTCTTCGCCAAGTTGTCTAATGTTGGTCTGTCTCCCTATGACCGTCTGTGGGGGAGGGGAGAGAAGACTATGGCGATTCTAATGATGGTGTCAGGTTCGCTTCTTAGGACATGACTGATCCAATTCCAGCGTTGGCCGGTTGCGATGTTGTGCGTGTCTGGATGGTTGCCACGGGCAAGCAGTTCTCGGTTGGTGAAGTCGTTCGGCCAGAAAATTCTATGAATCTTTCTCATACATGCTTTGTGGAAAGATGGCAATTCTGACGTTTTTGATTCTGTTAGTATCCAACAATTCGTTCTATAGAGAAGCACGTAAGGTAGATAGCTCCTTTACGTATATTCTTAGTTATGTGCTTGTGCTGTACTGTGAAAAAACCTCCAAATGTTTTTTTAAGCTAGGATAGGTCATTCTAGCTTTGTTCATTCCGCCTTTGGTGTTTTTGTCTTTCTACAGTCTTGTGTAGCTGTTTCGACGTATGCACATGTGTTCGTCTTCGCTAGATATTCATTTCCTATTTTAATTGTGGGGGATTTAATATACAGTGGAGAACGTTAAAATGAAAATAACTGGATATAGAACCTCATTCGTTGTATCATTTGTTCGTTCTGACAAACATTCAAATATATGTATTTATGGCAATTTCGTCTCAGGCCCCAGCCTAGAGCAACGTTATCACACATATTGAAACAGAAAAACAATATATGTACAGCATCGAATGAAGGATTATGGAGATAGGCATTCAATTTATGTATTAATTTTTCATAAATAAAACATAAATATTTTCTCAGTCATTCAGTCTGTCTGTCTCTCTCTCTCTCTCTCTCTCTCTCTCTCTCTCTCTCTCTATCTCTCTCTCTCTCTCTCTTTGTTTTTCTCTCTATCTCTATCTTTCTTTCTTTCATTCTCTCGTCCTTCCTTTCTTTTTTTCTGATGTACGTTATGAAAAGGACGTTGAAACATTGTGTTGCGGTGAACTGAAACGCTAGTCAGGTAAGGTCCAACATACTGACCAGGACGTCGCGTCGGTGTCAGGCACAATATACTGACCAAGGTCATTGTATCTCTTTTACGTAGCGTTCCCTGGAGCATGCTGTTTTCAAGGCACTCTGGCTGACGAGATGTGGATCAACGTAACCCCTGTAGTAGCGACCGTCAGGCAGAGGAGTTCAAGCCTAGCTCAACCGCCTGGACGACCCCGTCCACCTTCATGAGCACGCTCGGGATGTGAGGAAGTTACTGCGACCCGCCACTTAACACACTTTTCAATGCGCACAAACTGGGTCAACCTATTCATTCTGGGCATTCAACAACAACAGCGAGGCTACGATATCTGCGCCTTTAGTCCCAGTAAATCAGGATTCAGCATGGCGTATTTTAGCACCGTGTTTACCTTTGCCCTTAGATCTCTTTTCACTTAGCCTGACTAAATGAGTGCAGCCTTATTCTTGGATCATCACTTGTATGCGAATTAGGGTTTTGCTAAGTTAGGGTTGACTGAAACTGACACAAGCAGCCAGCTACTAGTCGATTACTGATATCAACTATGGTTGGCTGACTGACGCGAGCAGCCAGCTATGAGTTGGTGGCTGCTGTCAGCTTTGGTTGGCTGACTGACGCAAGCAGCCAGCTTTGAGTTGGTGGCTGCTGTCAGCTTTGGTTGGCTGACTGACGCAAGCAGCCAGCTATGAGTCGATGGCTGCTGTCAGCTTTGGTTGGCTGACTGACGCAAGCAGCCAGCTATGAGTCGATGGCTGCTGTTAGCTTTGCTTGGCTGACTCTAACACAAGCAGCCAGCTATATGTCGGTCGCTCCACTCAGCTTTGGTTGGCTGACTGACGCAAGCAGCCAGCTATAAGTTGATGGCTGCTGTTAGCTCATTCACTGTTCAAATTTCGCTCCCTTCATTCTTCGGTGAAAATACAAATAAACCTTCTCTAATGAAAATCTTTTTTTAACTAAAAAATATGTGGATGGAGAAGAGTTCCTACTCCTTTCAGGTGACTAACCTGTGGATGGTCTTTCAGTGTGAATGTGCTTGTCTCCCTTTTTGAAGAATAAATACAGTTGACAGTTGTATTTAGGATATTTTGACACTCTAAAAGTGGGCGATGAAGTTGTTATTCAAATGTATTAGACCCTAATCTAAAGCAGTAATTCCGGGTGATGATATATTTGGCACTTTATTCCTTTTTAAAGTCCCCAAGCTGGAATGATGTAACCTTACTGCATTTGAATTGTTACAATCAGCTGTAGTCGTTTGTGACTCTTTCTAACTTTCCCAAAGCTCTTGCTTCCTACTTCCCAAAAAAAAAATGCCTTTTGAGCCATGGTCTTAATGTTTTCAATGGAAATGTCTTCGTAGTTTAGAGTTTCATTCTCTCGTTGGAAAATATGTCGTATCCTAATGCACTGAGGTAGTCGTATCCTAATGCACTGAGGTAGTCGTATCCTAATGCACTGAGGTAGTTGTATCCTAATGCACTGAGGTAGTCGTATCCTAATGCACTGAGGTAGTCGTATCCTAATGCACTGAGGTAGTCGTATCCTAATGCACTGAGGTAGTTGTATCCTAATGCACTGAGGTAGTTGTATCCTAATGCACTGAGGTAGTTGTATCCTAATGCACTGAGGTAGTCGTATCCTAATGCACTGAGGTAGTTGTATCCTAATGCACTGAGGTAGTTGTATCCTAATGCACTGAGGTAGTTGTATCCTAATGCACTGAGGTAGTTGTATCCTAATGCACTGAGGTAGTCGTATCCTAATGCACTGAGGTAGTTGATTATCGTATGAGCCTGTAGCCGTGAAGTCAATGAACAGAAAAATTCTTGTTATAACGGCTGCGCTTTTAAAGATGACCGAAAAAAATCTTCATTTTATGTTAAACAGGATTCACTCTCAACGTTATGTTCAGTACATTTACGTCTCAAACTCAGTTTTGAAACTCAGCCAAATTGTATTTTAGCGAAATTCCGCGTTTTGTTACTTATCCTATCTTTCCCAAGACTGTCAGCCAATCGTCTTACCGAGTTTAATTTCTTTAGTGATAAGGTCGCTGATACAAATTTCTCTGACCACGGGAAAATTTATCTTCCGGTCAAGTATGTTGACTCTGTCAGGTCTGTATCCTGCGATATTCGGCTCAATGTCGGAGTTTTCAGAAGTCTGCGATCATGGGAGACAGTCCTGTTGTGATATCCGCTCAAATGCCTACCGGGGCGTCTGTTTAATTGGCATTTATCTAATTGTGTATACGTTGTTTAAATTAACTTCCGCTCTATTTGTTTTTGTTTCTGTCTTTCTATGTATTTGATATATTTATATTTGTCTTTTGAATTTAAACGTAAAAGCTCATACCATTTCTGCAAGCCTTCGCGGACCCTCTAAGGACCTCCTGGACCCCCAATTAAAAAATCTCAGTACTAGTCAATTAGCTTTCCCACTCCATTTCGCTGGCCCACGGCTAAAATTGTAAAACAGGATAGTAAACAAATATATTCTCACTGTTGAAAGTGCAAATATGCAGATAGCTGAATTAAACTGACACGGAATGCTGAACTTAGCTAGCAATAATAAAAACGTGAAGTTCCAGGCACATGGACACATCATTCACAAGTGGGCGTCATCGGAATATGGTATTTTCCCAGGTTTTTGTTTTTAAATAGCATCTGTGTTCCGTGTAGAATCAAGCTTGTAATGATATCAGCTGTTCGTTGTCAGATTTGTCGTGTCTAATATCGTTCGTTGTAGCCCACCAAGTGTTGTTTAGTGTTGCAACTTTTGTTTCAACGATATTAATGTTGGCTACACGTACTGTGTCCTACCGTTTTCTCACGAACGTGTTTCTGTGCGTGTTAAAGTAATGCAATGTCATCTGCTTATTGCAGAAATGTGAGTGTAGAAAATAATATTCATCTTATTTCTCTTATAGTGACCTATGTGGCATGTCGTATCACCCAGTCAAATAACAGCTTGGAAGAGAAGGCAATTCAGGAATATATATATCTTGAATACTGATATTCGTTTAACTAAGTCCGACCTGTTTTCATTCGTGTCAATACCAGACTTATCGGGTAGTATAGATGATATTGAGAGTGTCAAGCTGGCATTTCAATTTTCAACGGATCATTATACCTCCTGCAAGATTTTAGTATCCACAATATGCCTGTAGAGATAATGTAGCACTTCCCACAAGGATTGCTCACATCAATTCCTAGATAAATGTGTGCAAAATAAATGGTTTCGTTTAAAAGTACGGGGAACGCATTACGTTGCTTGGCAACGCAATTGACAGTAAGCACCTTAATTTTTGTAATATATTATGACGGATCGGTTTTTTTCGTTATGTGAGTTTCATCATGAATACCATTTTTCTGTTTATCCAAGTTTCTTCGTCATTTTAATATTTTTCGTGTTTCTTTACATATTAATGAGGGTTTTTGTTATTCCTTGAGCATAAGCGGAACAATTTTTCTTGACCTGAACTCATCTTAATGCATCTGACGTGATGCGGTTAATGTTTTGCAGACCTAGATTATCGTGTCAGAAAGGGAGGTAGCGTCTACTGTAGGTTTGCCAGGAGGATTTGGTTGGTTGATCCTATGTCGTCTATGTTACGTTCATAACTACGAATAACATATTTCTTAAACATAAATTAGTTTGTGTTATTTATCAAGATTCGCTATATTTTGAGCGAGAGAACCCAGAAGCTATAGTGTTAGTTTAAATGTTTGAAACGGCAGACAATGCCAGCAATGTCATGATACCGGAAGGTTCATGGGTCTCCAAAGAGTTTTAAACCAATGGCCAGGAGCATTATCTCCACACTTTCATCAAATGGTAATGCCAATTTTTACCTGCAAGAAAAATCAAAAGGAACAAGTTTTTGCTACTAGCCCCAGACTATTGACACACCATGTAGACACACGCATAGGGAAATGTGTGCATGAGAAAATATGCATTAATAATAAATACACATATATTATGTTATGTTGAACTTCTACGCGCACTTCGTGCAGAGCCATCGAGATTTCCTTCAGTAAATGAGGAGGATATGTGTATCTGTACTAGTAGACATTCATGCTCTTCGCATGACTGCTTCCTGGATTGTCCTACAATTGGTATAATATAATTGTAGTTTCCGAATGTTTGTCTCATGGACTGATTCTGTCGGTGAAAAGTGAAATTCCAGCACAAGTTAAATTAGAAGAGACCAACACAAGTTCATTATTTGAGAACTGTTCTCTATCGTCTTTTCTAACATCTCTTCTGCCTCGTTATCTATTCTTTATTTTGTCGTTTCTTCTCTCGTTTCTTCTATCGTCTGTGGTCTCTTCTGTCGTATATTCTGCCATCTTCTTTCATTTCTTCTATTGTCTCTTCTAATCTTTCTTCAATCATCTTTTTTATCCATTTTGTTATTGTCTCTTATATCCTTTCTTCTAACATCTCTTTTGCCATGTTATATACTCTTTCTTCCATTGTCTTTTCTGACACGTTATCTATTCTCTCTTTTCTTCTCTCGTCTCTTCTATCCTTTCTTCTATCGTTTATTCTGATACTTTATCTCCTTTTTCTACTTTCGTTTCTTTTTCGTCTCTGCTATCCTTTCTTCTATCGTTTGTTCTGACACGTTATCTATTCTTTCTTCTTTCGTTTCTTTTCTGGTATCTGTTATCCTTTCTTCTGTCGTCTATTCTACCATCTCCTTTCCTTTCTTCTATCGTTTATTCTGCTCTTTCTTCCACCGTCTCTTCTCTCTCTCTTTTCTGATATGGTCTTTTTGCTTTTTCTTCCACCGTCTCTTCTACTCTCTCTTTTCTGATATGGTCTCTTCTGCTCTTTCTTCCGTTGTCTTTTCTATCCTTTCTTACATCGTCTCATCCACGCATTATTCTATCGTGTCTTCTATCCTTTCCTCTATATTCTCTTATATCCTGTCTTTCATCTTGTCTTCTGCTATTTCTATAACCACTACCTACAATCTCATCTTTTCTTTCTTTATCGTCTCTTCCATCGTTTCTTCTATCGTTTCTTCTTTTTCTATTGTTTCTTTTATCCTATCTTCAATCATCTTGTTTTACTGGCGTCGTTGTCATTGTCCATCATGCTCAGTCCTGTTTCACTGGTTTCCTTGTCATTGTCCAGTAAGTCCTAGCTTTGTTTCACTGGTTTCGTTGTACATCATGTCCCAGTCCTGTTTCACTGGTTTCGTTGTACATCATGTCCCAGTCCTGTTTCACTGGATTCGTTGTACATCATGTCCCAGTCCTGTTTCACTGGTTTCGTTGTACATCATTTCCCAGTCCCGTTTCACTGGTTTCGTTGTACATCATTTCCCAGTCCTGTTTCACTGGTTTCGTTGTACATCATGTCCCAGTCCTGTTTCACTGGTTTCGTTGTACATCATTTTACAGTCCTGTTTCACTGGTTTCGTTGTACATCATGTCCCAGTCCTATTTCCCTGGTTTCGTTGTACATCATGTCACAGTCCTGTTTCACTGGTTTTGTTGTACATCATGTCCCAGTCCTGTTTCACTGGTTTCGTTGTACATCATGTCCCAGTCCTGTTTCACTGGTTTCGTTGTACATCATGTCCCAGTCCTGTTTCACTGGTTTCGTTGTACATCATGTCCCAGTTCTGTTTCACTGGTTTCGTTGTACATCATGTCCCAGTCCTGTTTCACTGGTTTCGTTGTACATCATGTCCCAGTCCTGTTTCACTGATTTCGTTGTACATCATGTCCCAGTCCTGTTTCACTGGTTTCGTTGTACATCATGTCCCAGTCCTGTTTCACTGGTTTCGTTGTACATCATGTCCCAGTCCTGTTTCACTGGTTTTGTTGTCGTTGCCCATTATATTCCAGAGAACCTTATGTATCTCATCAATGCACTTGTTGGCAGGTATCGTTGTTTTTGTACATTTACTCAACCTGTTTTCGGACTCGGACTTTTAACCTACAGAGGTTTGCTTATTAAAATACGTTCTTCTGTCATCGCTGGGTTGAATGAGAGAAGATCACGTAAAGAGCTTTAATTTTTCTAAAAACGTAACCATCGTTGTATCTTGCTTGACTGCATGTACGTTTATTAAGTTGTGTGAGTTTATTGTCGGAATTCACAAAGACCGTCAGGCTGTTTTTAGCACTGGCTCCTTTATGGATACCTCTTCTGCGTCGAGCAACCACACCTCCATTGTCATATCAACCGACAATCTTGTAGCTGCACGTCGTGTTTGTGTAGCTGTTGCAAGATGTATTTAACCAAACTCGTAACGTCATTATTGCGTATCTGGATCAATCATAGAAAGGACTCTAACACGGACTGTTCTCATCTTAAAATCAACTTCCACTTCACTACTTCTGAAAATCTGCTTACGATGTGTCTCATCAAAAGTAGAGTCGAACATGAGATCATAGTACTTAGCTCTACGAATGCTTCTTGTAAGCTCTGGCGAATAGTGGATGCCCTTATGTGAATGAATTCGATCTTGACCCCAGGTGAAAGACAAGTCGTAGATCCAAGGGACATTTCACTTGATGGAGGTGGTCTTTCAGAGTAGGGTAGTACGTCCGGTAGTTTCAGTAAGCCAAAAGAATTGTTCACATTGGAGTCATCATCTAACTTAAAGGTTTTCCTGTATCATCGCAGAACCAAGTACCAAGTCGCAAGAAATGTGCAGATATCACGAGGTTCATGTCAATTAACCATCTGTTTTCGACTACATTTCTTTGCTTTTTTTCTATTATGTGAAGCCCTCTTGATGATTCTTGGTTCTTAGTCGAACTAATTCACTAGATCTATCAGTGCCACTATATACAAATGTGAAGAGATGCAAATGTTTTGTCATTACATTTTAAAAGTAACAAGTTAATCCCATGTTATCCAAAGTACACATTTCAAAGGAAGGTATAATGAATTTAATGTTAAGATAGATTTTCGTTTTATGTGCATTTCTTATGAAAAAAACACGAAAATGAAAATGTGTCAAAATAACTATATTATTACAGTAAATGATACTAAGAACACACTAATGTAATATGTGTCTCATATAGAATATCTAATGGTTTCCATTGAAAGCGCAGTATGCACATTAAATAAGTGAACGTAAAATACACAATTACGTAATTTATACCATGTCTGATCAGCTGATTTGGAATCAACAGAGAAACTACTTGAAACGAGAATAAAACTTTCCGGTGATCATTTATTTGACCTTAATAAAAAAAACTTCTAGGTTGCGCAGCATTCAAGCGGTGCTCACGGAAACGAGGCGATGTATAATGAGCAGACGTCTAAACCGGAAGTGGATCGTCTACATCAGTACGCACAGTACATACAGAGGAAGGAGATTGAGATGACTTGCGATGTAGTCAACTCGCTTATTCTGTCATTGAATGGTGTGCCGAAATTATTGGATGACATGTTATAACGATAATTCTAATGAATATTACAAGAAGCGATGAGCAATCAAGGTCAAGTGAAACATACTGATGAAGCCCCACCCCCCACCCCCCCACCCCCATTTTTCACTTCATCGGTGTGGATGGTATCACCGCAGTCTCGTCAACCAGGAAGTAGATTTCATTTTTCGTGCGCCCTAAAAAAGTAAGTCAAGTGGCGTTTTGGTGTAGCTCTCCTCACATCCTGAGCGTGCTGATGAAGGTAGACCGGGGTTCTCCGGGCGGTTATGCTATGCTTGACTTAATCTGCGTGTTGCTCACTACAACGGGGATCACGTCGATCCATCACCTCGTTAGCCAGGCTACCATGAAAGCGCAGATTTCCATGAAGGACTTCGGGTAAGTCGAGGGGAGGGTCTTGGTCAGTATGCTTTGCCTGACCCTGACTAACACGTCTGATCAGTATGCTTGCCTGACCCTGACTAACACGTCTGATCAGTATGCTTGCCTGACCCTGACTAACACGTCTGACCAGTATGCTTGCCTGACCCTGACTAACACGTCTGACCAGTATGCTTACCTGACCCTGACTAACACGTCTGATCAGTATGCTTGCCTGACCCTGACTAACACGTCTAACCAGTATGCTTGCCTGACCCTGACTAACACGTCTGACCAGTATGCTTGCCTGACCCTGACTAACACGTCTGACCAGTATGCTTGCCTGACCCTGACTAACACGTCTGACCAGTATGCGTGCCTGACCCTGACTAACACGTCTGATCAGTATGCTTTCCTGACCCTGACTAACACGTCTGATCAGTATGTTTTACCTGATCAGCATGTTTTGCCTGATCAGTATATTTTGCCTGATCAGTATATTTTGCCAGATCAAACGTTAATCTCTTCCCCGGACAACGAGGTGGTAATCGAAACTGTATTTTCACTTAGTGAGCTTAACGCGAGGTCTCATATTGCACTACAACCAGATAGACTCATGTACTCTTTAAGTAGGTCTCGTGATGTATGAAGAATCACAGTAACCTGCTACAAAAAGAAACGCTGTAAAGAGCGAGCTGCTTTCAACAGCAACAATATATATTACACGCAGAAAAGCAATTTTGGATGTGGTTAATATTGCCACACTTTGATAAGCAAAGATTGAACAAGGGTTCCTGTCAGAGGTCACTAAGGAGATGTGGGCCGGTGAGCCTGGGTCGGTTATCCAATCATGGAAACGCTTAGATGGTTTCGAAAATTACAACCAGATCTTATTAAGGTCAGTCGGTCCACATGGAAATCGCTCTTCATATAATGAACGAGAGAAAGAGCGAAAGACGGATCCAGCAAGAGAGAGAATTAGAGAAGGTATAGAGATAGCAGGAGAGAAAGGTATGAAGGAGAGATGGATAGCGAGAGAGTTAGAGTGAAGGGAAGGATAGAGAGAAAGAGGGTTAGATCGAAAAATTGAAAGAGACAAGAGAAGATAGTGGAGTAGCAAGAGAAAGAGTGAGAGAGATATAAGGGACAAGGAGAGGGAAAGAGGGAGAGACAGAAACGGAGGGGAAGAGAGCAAGAATGCGGTAAGTGAGACGGGGAGTTATAGAGAAAAGAGCAGAGGCTGGGATAAAACGACTGACAGAGGGAACACAGATGAGAGAGAGAGAGGAACAGAGAGAGAAAGAGTGAAATAGTAATGGTATGCTACTAACATTAGAATAATCAGAGGATTGGACAGGACGAAACATCAGATGTCTTCTTCTTTCTCTGTTTGTTCACCATCTTTTTCTTCTTCTTCTCTTTCCTCAAAAGCATAATCCAGTGAAATTACTGTGCACTGATTTATTTTATCTGTCGTTCAGCGCATCGCATTCGTTTACGCCCAGGTTAGCAGACCTTAGTCCACGACAGTTCATTGCCTGTTGCAGGCCTTAGTCCACTGCCTGTTGCAGGCCTTAGTCCACGACAGTTCATTGCCTGTTGCAGACCTTAGTCCACGACAGTCCACTGCCTGTTGTACACCTTAGTCCACTGCCTGTTGCAGGCCTTAGTCCACGACAGTTCATTGCCTGTTGCAGACCTTAGTCCACGACAGTTCATTGCCTGTTGCAGGCCTTAGTCCACGACAGTTCATTGCCTGTTGCAGACCTTAGTCCACGACAGTTCATTGCCTGTTGCAGGCCTTAGTCCACTGCCTGTTGTAGACCTTAGTCCACGACAGTTCATTGCCTGTTGCAGACCTTAGTCCACGACAGTCCACTGCCTGTTGTACACCTTAGTCCACTGCCTGTTGCAGGCCTTAGTCCACTGCCTGTTGCAGACCTTAGTCCACGACAGTTCATTGCCTGTTGCAGGCCTTAGTCCACTGCCTGTTGTAGACCTTAGTCCACTGCCTGTTGTAGACCTTAGTCCACTGCTTGTTGCAGGCCTTAGTCCACTGCCTGTTGTAGACCTTAGTCCACGACAGTCCACTGCCTGTTGTAGACCTTAGTCCACTGCCTGTTGTAGACCTTAGTCCACTGCCTGTTGTAGACCTTAGTCCACGAAAGTCCACTGCCTGTTGTAGACCTTAGTCCACTGCCTGTTGTAGACCTTAGTCCACTGCCTGTTGTAGACCTTAGTCCACTGCCTGTTGTAGACCTTAGTCCACTGCCTGTTGCAGGCCTTAGTCCACTGCCTGTTGTAGACCTTAGTCCACTGCCTGTTGCAGACCTTAGTCCACTGCCTCTTGCAGGCCTTAGTCCACTGCCTCTTGCAGGCCTTAGTCCACTGCCTGTTGCAGACCTTAGTCCAAGACAGTTCCTTGCCTGTTGCAGGCCTTAGTCCACTGCCTGTTGTAGACCTTAGTCCACTGCCTGTTGTAGACCTTAGTCCACGACAGTTCACTGCCTGTTGCAGGCCTTAGTCCACTGCCTGTTGTAGACCTTAGTCCACTGCCTGTTGTAGACCTTAGTCCACTGCCTATTGCAGGCCTTAGTCCACTGCCTGTTGCAGGCCTTAGTCCACTGCCTGTTGTAGACCTTAGTCCACTGCCTGTTGTAGGCCTTAGTCCACTGCCTGTTGCAGGCCTTAGTCCACTGCCTGTTGCAGGCCTTAGTCCACTGCCTGTTGCAGGACTTAGTCCACTGCCTGTTGCAGACCTAAGTCCACGACAGTCTACTACCTGTTGCAGAGATTTCATGCTGTCTCTCTTACCCTGTATCCAAGTACCGAACACTTAACCCAATTAAGAGATGAGCACAGGACATGTTCCTAAATTTACTGGATGAGCTATCTTTTTTTCAAGAAACAGTACAAGACGTGTCTTTCCATGATGACCAGATCTAGGTCATTCAGTTCCAGGTCGCGTGACCTTCACGTGAACGACACCACAGAATAAAACTAAAATCTCTGTCATCTTCCTATCATGATCGACAAGCTATTTACAAAGGTTGTGCAGAAAGCTGGCTAAACGCTTCATGTGAAACTGTTGGTTGAAAATCTCCAATGGAATCGTTTGAACACATAAATCCAGTAAAACTGGTAAGAATAGAAAATGTAAAGCAGTACCAGGCGTATGGTTGACATAACAGTCGTTAACGAAAGTAGGAATCAAGCAATGGGTGAACACACATACTTGTTTAGCAAGACACACGAGATTAGTCTATAAAAGACGCCACAATATTTTATTTATCTTGAAAAGATACATTTTTGTTCTTGTCCCGCATCGTCATCAGTACGTTTCATGACGTCTGGCGCAGATGATTATAGATCTGCACTACTTCCTGTCTCGAGAGAAATTTATCAGCTCTGACAGTCATATGTCTACTTCATGCAAATTCACAAAGAAAGCAAACTAAGAGGCTGACAGTGCTCACAGTGAAATCTCCAAGGAGAACGCCGATCAATAATATTTTGAGTCAGCAAGTTCATCACGAGAAAACTATCACATTCTGTCGTCTGCGCAGTTTTTGAACAATCGCTGCCATTAATAAACCACTGTTCCACTAAAGAGCACTTCCTTGTGTAAATCTCTGCCTTGTCATGTCCCCCAATGCAGACAACTTAATGTTTGAACAAGGGTCACTGTTAAATCATACTAACATATTCGTATTACAAAAACAAATCATTACCTACTGGTTCCTCCTTAACAGGTTAAAACATAGAAGCTGACAATATATTTTAGTGTACACTGACCTGAGTGTACAACTATTAAAGCTGACAACATATGTTAGTGTACACTGACCTAACTGAGTGTACAACTATTACAGCTGACAACACATGTTAGTGTACACTGAACTAACTGAGTGTACAACTATTAAAGCCGACAACACATGTTACTGTGCACTGACCTAAATGAGTGTACACTGACCTAACTGTGAGTGTACAACCATTAAAGCTGACAACACATGTTGGTGCACACTGACCTAACTGCTGGAAAAAAACATAGTGACTGATATCTAAGAATTTTAGTTCAGTTTAAGTGGTATCTCCGCATCGGCTGCAATGGATCTACAGTGTACTCTTTATCTCTTGTCGTAATGGTGTATTTGACAGACTTTGTCTAGCCTACTGCATGATGTTATCCGCCCACTTACAACTATGTCAGTATGTGTCTCATGTTGATGGATGATATCTGGAGGCCTGTAACAGTTCCAGTCTGAGCATGAGCGTTTATGGCAGGGGTGATAAAGTCGGCGACTCTGAGAACAAAGGTACCTGAATGTGTGCCAAGGCCACTCTCCGTCTCGACGCTACGCCATGGTCACTCACCATCTCGATACTAAGTCAACAAAGGAAAACGGAGATTGGGGGAAAGAATGTGTCTAGTACAAGTAAGGGCTAGGTGCTGACCGCTCTGGCGATCCGATCTGGGTAGTGTGGGTTTAGTGACAGACAGAGGCCAACAGAGCTTGCTTCTACGTTTTGAGTGACAGGAATTCAGAGTAATTCGTTCCAATAACAACTAAATGGAGGTAGATCTAAACTAGGTGATGGTTGGAGCAGACATCCCCTAGAGGACGATTGTGTTGAGTGTGCAGATAAGGGAAGAGGAGTGCGTGGCTAGAACTGGGTTGGAGTAGTTCGGAGCAATATTCAATAGCTGATGATGATAACATCTGCGTATCTAGCTATTTAAGATGTATTTCTTGTGTTGTTTGTAATTTCATTGCACTGACTTTAATAGTTGTTGTATGAATAGGATGTCACAAATCTGCCACCTGCTGTGTGCTATGTAATTTGCATGCTGTGTATGGTCATGAATGATGAGGATATATGTGGTAATATTATAGATAGAAAAATCCCAGTGAAAACCTGGACTCTGCTACAGGCCATACCTACTCTCATTCTGATTTCTTTTTCACAGCTGTCTTCTTCCGTAATTATATAACCTAATTGGAGAAACTGTGTACCTGTTCCAGTAGTTGATCTTTTATTTACATGGTTTTTTTCCCCTAGATATAATATTCTTTGTTTTCTTTGATTATGTCTAATCTAAACTATTGACATATTTTGTATATTGTTGTCACAAGCCTCTGGAATTGTTGCTCACTCTTTGTCATAAAAAACACCGTATCATACGCATATCTGAGGTTTGTCATTGCCACTCCCCCAATGACAAACCCTGGCAACCCCACTATGTCATTGAATATTTGTCCTGCGCAGATATTAAAAGATCAAGGGAATAATACACATTCTTGTCTCATTCCTCTTTTTAAGGGGACGGCGTGGCCTAGTGGTTAAGTGACACGGCTCACAACCAGAAGGTGCTGGGTTCGATCCCCATCACAGCACCGGCCGTTACCCCGGGGAAGCAAACCCTTAGAAAATGCAGGAGGAAGCAGACCCTTACATAAAATGCATGCTGAAGTCGGATGCACTGGGCCTACAGGCGCAAAATAAAAACCACAGTGCAACGCACACCGCCTTGGGGATTAGAGAAATAATGCGAACGCAAAAAAAAACAAAAAAACAATTCCTCTTTTTAGATCTATACTTTGAGAGCACATCTTTCCTGATTTTACTGTGGCATTTTGTTCCCAGTTCAGATTACTGAGCAGTCTTATGTCTTTACCATCTAGACCTATTTCTTGGAGACATTTAAATAATTTGTCATGTTGGACTCTGTGAAAAGCCTTTTGGTAATCTATGAAGTAAATATAAATGTCGTTTTGTATTTATATATATTTCTCTGTCATAATTCTGCAACAGAAAATTGCTTTTCTTGTTCCATTATACTTTTGAAACCCAAATTGAAACTTTCCTTTATACGTTTCGTATTATTCTCTCTTGTATGATCTTGAGCAGTATTTTAATTGAATGGCTCATCAGTCTGATTGTTCTAAAGTCTGATGATTCTGTTGCATGAGGTTTTCTGAGTTTTGTAATAAATGTTGATGTTTTCAGATCAATTGGTATACATCCGGTATTGTATATGGTATTACACAGATCAGTGAGTATATATATATACCAAAGTCTTCTAGGGCCTCTATCAATTCTGTGTTTATGGAATCCGGACCTGTTTCTTTTACTGTTCTCATAGTTTGTATCACATTCTCCTCCTTTGATCTGAAGATGCTGGCTCCTTCATTACTATGCTGATTTGATATGATTTTACAAATTTGAAATAATCCACATAATCTGCAGCAGCAATTGCTGGGGAATAACACTGTCATTGCATTAGTTTACACGTACATCTTCTTCTTCTTCTTCTTCGTACGCAGTCAGACAGTAACACGTACATCTTACTTCTTACATTTTGTTCCAGAAAAAAATAAATCTTATCTCGCATTTAATACCGAATGTGTATTCAAGTTTGCACTTTTTTCGCAAATGCGTAACCTCTAGTCATCTTGCAAGCTGTGTCACAATGCACAATTAAGTCACTTATAATCAAGCTACTGAACTTAGTGACAACATAATCAAGCTACTGAACTTAGTGACAACATAATCAAGCTACTGAACTTAGCAACAACATAATCAAGCTACTGAACTTAGTGACAACATAATCAAGCTACTGAACTTAGCAACAACATAATCAAGCTACTGAACTTAGTGACAACATAATCAAGCTACTGAACTTAGCGACAACATAATCAAGCTACTGAACTTAGCAACAACATAATCAAGCTACTGAACTTAGCGACAACATAATCAAGCTACTGAAATTAGCGACAACAATTTAAAATGACTCGGCTGAGATACTTAATGTAATTTTTTGCAGATATCTCATACATATGTTTCTCCTTTAACACATACAATTTTTACAGATGACATCTCACACATATGTTTCTCCTTTAACACATACAATTTTTACAGATGGCATCTCACACATATGTTTCTCTTTTAACACATACCATTTTACAGATGACATCACACACACGTTTCATTTTTAGCACATACAATTTTTACAGATAACATCTCACATATGTTTCTCTTTGATCCCTTTCAATTTTTACAGAGGACATCTCACTTCGAGCACTTTCAACTTTTACAGTTCAGATAGAAAACTATCAGTTTGATATCACTATAGCTCTGACACTATAGCTCTGAGCTTCAGTTTTTACCATGGGTTATATATCGTAAGTAAATATCGTTAACTCCATAAAAAAGACTACATAAATACTGGAACGTTTTAGCCCAGAAAAATACTATTTCAGTTACCACAGACACAGTGTATATATTCTACAAGAACGTTGCATACAACAATTCAGCCAGAATTAGAAGGTGTAAGTCATGGATAGAGCAGTTACAGAAAACAATTCGACACACGACTAACGCTGAGACAATAATCAGCGGAGAAAAATCCATCTATACTGATGATAAAATGATAGATGCGTACCTACGTAATTTCTATCGCACCAGTATGGAACGCAGAAAATAGTGCGTTGGGAAAGCGGAACTTGGGATCAGTAAACTTGCAAGTGTTAAAACTGGGCACAAGGAAGCAGTCGCGTATGAGTGTGTGTGTGTTTATATATATATATATATATATATATATATATATATATATATATATATATATATATATTCTAATTTAATTCGAACATATTCCAAATTGGAGAGCATAGACCTAAAAATCTAGTTTACAAGCTTACCCATTTATTTTTTATGTGGTTTTTAGGCAATGGTTTTTCTCAAGTAAGCTTACCTTCAAGCAACGACTTTGACTATTTATACTGCTTGTTATAGCATTCAGCCTAATCTTATCCTATCCTTCTGTATATATACAGTGGGACTTCATTGCTAGAGTGAAGCCAAGATCATTGCTGATCAAGTGGGTCATACATGACAACTACCTCACATATGAAATGAAGAGTGTACCAGCTACATCGACTGTGAGGTGGCTTGAGACTGCGGAGTGTGCCAGCTACTTCGACTGTGAGGTGGTTATCTAAGATATCATTAACCAGGAAGGTGTTGTTTCTGACTCTCAGTTCTTGCTTCTGAAGGTTTACGAGATTTGGATGATGTACGACTGGTCAGCATACATAGAAGCTTCATACTTTCAGAGGGCATGTGTGGTTCTACTCCAGTTATTTTAACGACAATGAAAGAACTTTTGACTTGGAAAGCAACTATTGTGGGAACATTAAACATGGCTATGGGGAAGATATTGAACTCACTCAATAATGGCACTCTAAATAATTAACTGACGATCTACAAACTGCAGGAGTTTAACATTGAACTTTGACCCAACATGGAGGGCCGCCTACAAGGACAGAGCAGACGAATGCACAACCATCGAGGTAGTTGGACCGTCAGTATCCATTCTCTTTGCCATATGCTGAGACTGAGCACCTATGGATCTGTCCGAAGTGCAGTGATGACGATGCTGATTAATTTAAGGACTCGTAAATCCTTGTGATAAATCGTATACTAACCACAACCACAATAACAAACAAATTTCTGCAATAGCCCATAGCACACGGAGCATATTATTGACATTATTACTGCTAGCACATAGCACACGGAGCATATTATTGACATTATTACTGCTAGCGCATGCACAGAGCCACATCGCCAGGCATGTTCTCTCTGCTCAAAGAAGAAACAACAAGCTCGGCTGATCACTACCAGATGATGTCACACTTTTATTGCATCAGTCAGGAGCAAACATTGAACACGTGCTCCCAACTGATTCAATACTTTGTACAAGCATGCTTCGCTCGTCCGACAGGTTAGGGACCAGAGGACCGACCAAAGTGAGAAAGCTACGAAAGTCGAAGCATAGCCTTTATTTACCTTAGACATGTTTAGCGTAAACGTAAACAACTAACGCTACTACACTTGCAAATTGGTTCGAAACATAAATAAACAGAAGAATAAACAATACAGTCACAAATAAAGAAACATAATTAAAATGTGATCTTACAATTAAGTTTTGTGTAAGTAGACGATACATGTTTAAAGCATGCATGCTTTTAATTCTAGTTTCTAGGTGTAGAAAACCCGATGAGATTATTCGAGAGATTCATCTTCGGAATTGCGTAAATTCAATGCAATTCTTTTAAGAGAAGTTGACATTAAAGGAGATCTGGCAAGCGCTATTGTCTATGACTTGGAATCTAAAGGGTTAAGGCTGACTGTAGTTGATGTTTGCTTCTTGAAAAAGGAGGGCAAGGAGGTTTGCCTCATTGATGTCTTCTTCCTTTCCGTAAGAAGTTCTCTGTAACATGCTATCGTGTGTTCAATGCTGCTATTTACTGTAGAACTTCTGTCAAATTCGATATTTAACCTTTTCCATTAGGAAATTGCATGCTCTGTTTAACGTTTGCGACTGCCAAGTCTTTGAACGTCTTCTCCTTATGCCCAGCTGTATTTTCAAGCATTGTTTTCTGTTCATTTATATATTCTTTGTTTTTATATCATCATCTTTTCCAGCTTTGAATGCAGTCAATGATTTTTCCTGTGCAGCAACTAGAGTTCCGTAAAGCATCTTCTTCCAAAACAGTTCTGTCCCATCTACATTTAAGATCAGCTGCTTTGTGTATCCGTCTTCTACAATCTGTTCAAGTTCCTGTGAATAAATATCTGCAGCTGCAGTTAATGTACCAACTGCTTCTCCATGCACTTTGTTATGTAAATGTGTCCTTTCTTTAAATTTGTCAAACTAGCTCCCGCTAGCTCTTGTTTCTTCATGAGTGTCTTTCTGTTTCCATCTCTGATTTGATTAAATCAAGTTTGACCTTTTGCCTGTATCAGACCTTGGCTTAGAGATATGGTGAAGCTAACTTTATCTTCAAGCCACACACGTAACATGCTCTCCATCTCAATTCAATTGCGTTTCTTTCTAATATGTTTATCGTGCACTGGTGTTGCGTTTTTAATTTTCACTAGCACTTTAGCTTTGTTATTTGTGTGTGTGCTAACACTAGCGTCAGGTACAATTGTGCTAACTCTAGCGTCAGGTACGATTGTGTTACTCTAGCGTCAGGTACAATTGTTCTAACTCTAGCGTCCGGTACATCTACCTGTGATCTGTTTCCATATTTGAGATTTTTTGTTGTTCCCTGACCTTGATAAGCTCAAACATTTCTTGTTCACTGACCTTGATAAGCTCAAACATTTCTTGTTCACTGACCTTGATAAGCTCAAGCATTTCCTTTTCCCTGACCTTGATAAGCTCAAACATTTCTTGTTCCCTGACCTTGATAAGCTCAAGCATTTCCTGTTCCCTGACCTTGATAAGCTCAAACATTTCTTGTTCACTGACCTTGATAAGCTCAAACATTTCTTGTTCCCTGACCTTGATAAGTTCAAACATTTCTTGTTCACTGACCTTGATAAGCTCAAACAGTTCTTGTTCACTGACCTTGATAAGCTCAAACATTTTTTGTTGCCTGACCTTGATAAGCTCAAGTATTTCCTGTTCCCAGATCTTGATAAGCTCAAGCATTTCTTGCAAATTGAGAAGACACAATGCCTCTTTGAAGTTCATCTCTACACTTTGGATACATTATGAATGAAAATAGTACTGTAGTATTTGACACCAGAAAATATAGTATCATTAGTTTTATAAATAGTTTCCATATGTGTAATCACAACTAAAAGAGATTTAATGCGGCTTAATAATTTAAAAAAAACGGCTTGTATGTAGCGACATATTCTCACAGATTGAATAAGGAAAGAAATCAAATGTAGATAGCAATGGTGCCAAAGAGGAAAAAAAGGAAAGACATTGGGAAAAGCGCTAAGGCAACAATTTGTTATTGGAGAAGGGGTAAGCGACCAAATTCGAAGTATTGAAAGTGAGATTGGCTGTACTTTGCCAGACAAAGTTTCTAAAAAAAAGAGTGAAGGTTGTCCAATAACATGTGGCAGAGGACGAAGTATTAGACTTCAAATAAACAACATTTTTTATCCGTTTTCACGCTTCTGTGGCATATTGGAAATCTGGTGTTAGGCAGATATTAATCTTGACCAACGGCACTCTATGGGTGATGTGGTCAACATTGTATACAAACTATGCAGAGTCTTCTAAGCAAGTATAAAAGACGAAAAGTTCAGTTAACATCACACCGGCCGTCTTTACTTTCCCAGAACATTCTGGTACCAAACTGTTTAGGCTAGTTGGACCGCGGAAGCCGTTTTTCGATCGGGAAAAAATCCCGAACCGACTGGGGATCGAACCGCCAACTCAGGCTGAAATCCAGTGCACTAATCACTGCTAGGAATTCTAGGTTCTCAGTAATGAGGCTACAGCACACATTTCCCTCTTCGCAGTTTTGTCTTCCATGACAAAACCTCCATGGCACATAACAGATAAAGGTTTCTAATTGTATCCTGATGTTTTGATGTGTGCTGTGCCGAGGGAACAGACCCGGCCCCTTTGTTGCACGACACAATCTAGCTATCTAGTCGATCTGCTTCTTCTTCTTATGCGTTCAGGCTTTTTGGTCATGATAGATCTATAGTTCCATCGCTTGCACGAAGTTCACAGTCCTCTCCAGGTCCGGGTGGCAGCCTCACAGCTTCTACGTAATCTCGGCTCACTCTGGCCAGGTTTGACGTCATAGATCTCTGTATACTGGGCAGCACTGTAGGATGTGTTCAGGGGTCTGGACTCCAGTTATACATGGGCAGTCACTTGTATCTAATATCTTTAGATGATGTAGGTGATCAAATAGTCGCAGTGACATGTTCTCGGGTCAAAGATGGTGGTTTGTTTGTGTTTGTGGAGCTGGTGGTTTGTTGATGTTTGTGGAGCTGGTGGTTTGTTCGGGATTGTGGAGCTGGTGGTTTGTTGGTGTTTGTGGAGCTGGTGGTTGTAGAGCTGGTTTTTTGTTGGGGGTTGTGGAGCTGGTGGTTTGTTGGGGGTTGTGGAGCTGGTGGTTTGTTGGGGGTTGTGGAGCTGGTGGTTTGTTTGTGGTTGTGGAGCTGGGGGTTTGTTGGGGGTTGTGGAGCTGGTGGTTTGTTGGTATTTGTGGAGCTGGTGGTTTGTTGGTGTTTGTGGAGCTGGTGGTTTGTTGGTGTTTGTGGAGCTGGTGGTTTGCTGGTATTTGTGGAGCTGGTGGTATGTTGGGTGTTGTGGAGCTGGTTGAGGGGTGCTGGTGGTTTGTTGGTGGTTGTGGAGCTGATGGCTTGTGGAGCTGGTTGTTTGTTCGGGGTAGTGGAGCTGGTGGTTTGTTTGTGGTTGTGGAGCTGGGGGTTTGTTGGGGGTTGTGGAGCTGGTGGTTTGTTGGTGTTTGTGGAGTTGGTGGTTGTAGAGCTGGTGGTTTGTTGGGCTGGTGGTTTGTTTGGGGCTGTGGAGCTGGTGGTTACTTGGGGGTTGTGGAGCTGGTGGTTTGTTCGGGGTTGGGGAGCTGGTGGTTGCTGAGGTGGTGTTTATGGAGCTGGTGGTTTGTTGGTGTTGTGGAGCTGGTGGTTTGTTGGGGATTGTGGAGCTGGTGGTTTGTTGGGGGTTGTGGAGCTGGTGGTTTTTTCGGGGTTGTGAAGCTGGTGGTTGTGGAGTGTAGATTATTAGCTAGAACATTTTGAATTTTATCTGAGCTGTGACTGTTAAGCCTACTCTTTTCTTCTATCCAAACTGACAAGGGATTTTTAACTTCTGGAAACTGAACATGGGAGTCGTATCTCTCTACCCAGAGATCATGGACATTTTTACCAGCAGATCCACGCGAAAACCAATCTCGACTTCCACCGTGATTCGAATCCACGACCTCCGGCACCCGAGGCAGACACACTACCTCGAGACCACTGTCCCACACCCGAGGCGGACACCTTACATCGAGACCATTGAGTCCCACACCCGAGACAGACACGTTTCCTCGAGACCACCCAGTCCCACGTCCGAGGCAGACACCTCACCTCGAGACCACCGAGTCCCACACCCGAGGCGGACACTTTACATCGAGACCACTGAGTCCCGGTTCTGAAAGAAAACTTCCAACTATAAAGAAAGGAAACAAAACTCAAAAACCTCCCCTTTATTTCCCACATGACTTAATTAATTAAATAAAACCTTGTTATTTGACAGGTAATTACCAAAAACTGTGTCTTGAAAACAATGCAATATCTGGTCAATTAATAACTTTAAGATAAATGTTCATTATCTATGAGTTAATTCTTATTCTTACATACAGAATAATAAAGGCCGTGCACATGAAGAAGTCAAGCACACACATGTAAGGAACGTTCACACACCACAATTTCATACAGTATAACCAAGTTATTGTATGTTTCACAGATTCTGATAGATATATAAAATAACAATGTTCCATTTTGAATGTCACCCAAATGGTACTATTTCTTATACCAACACCACAACAAAGTCACTACTTTCTGTAAGTAGGAAGTATGGGTTCAGATGGTATCTGACGCTGTAGTGATTTAAATTTTACTACCCAAAAAACTGAGCTTCCAAACAAAAAAGAGAATTATATCAAAAAAGATTATCAATATTGAGGCCTTCATTCCCCATATATTATTGAAAACAAAAATTACGGAGACAACAAATTTTAAGGAATATATATTTCTAAAGATTACTGCAGACAGGCAAGAGTTGGTCAAAGACATCCAGGAAACCTTGCAAGCAATCTCACGCTGGTGCAGCGACTCATCCTCCAAAACCAATCCGAACAAAGCCTACATGATGTGGTGCTCTTTGAATAATTCCAAAATATAGGCTGAGCTCCCGGGCATCACTTTTGATGGTTGCACCATTGACAGGTGCGACAGATAAAAATACCTCGGAGTGACATTTGATCGCAGTCTTTCCTATAATTGTCATGTTAACCATATCGTACAAATATACAAGAGAGGGTTAGGAGTACTCAAGAACATGGCCACTGCCGACTTGGAACAACGCCTCCTGTTCATCCTATTTCATCAGGTCGTGTTGTCTGTCATCGATTACGGACTAGGTATCCTCACACTATCAAGAGTACAGTGTGAAAGGTTGGAATGCATCCAGAATGGAGGTATGCGTCTGGTTCTGGGCTGCACTAGAGATACCCCGATTGTGATGATGCAGTACATGTTGGAATAGTTATCGGTGACATCCAGACATAAACTGGCACAAGTCAAAGCATATATGCGTGTCACCACAGACACTCGACACCCTCTGGACAGTATCATCTCAGACATCAAGGGATCAAGAATCAAGAGAGGGTCGTCATGGATGGCACAGGCTGAGACAACAATCGGACACGTCACCCCAGCTGAGACGATAGCCAAAGGAGACGAATGGCTCCACACTGATGATAGAATGATAGAGTACCAGACAGTCATCATAACCTTAGGCAAGGAATGGATAGAACGGAGCAACGGGAGAGCAGAGCACGAGGTAAATCAACTGAGAACACCCAGGTGAGTGACACTGTCATATATACAGCCGGATCAGTCGTGCGCAGTTGGACATCAGGCTGGGGTTTCTCGGCTAGAATGAGAGGAGATGCAGTAGGGCATACATGTCAACAGCCTCCAATATGAGAATGGAGACGAAGGCGGTGACCTCAGTACTGAAATGGATATCTGAGACTTCTATAACAAGGGCAGTCATCGTGACAGACGCGCAAGCCGTACTTCAGAAAGTTCAGAAAGGACAGCTTAAGCACGAGTAGATAGCTGCTGTTGAGGCCTCAAACTTCCATTGGTTGACATTGATCTACTGTCCTGCTCATGCTGGGATTCAGGGCAATGAAAGAGCTGACATCATGGCTCCACAAGCTCCCATCATGGGCACATTAGAGATGGATTGAAGTGACATTTTGAAATCAATCAATGACCGCCTGCTGGATGAGGACACCGCAGTAGATGAAGTAGCAATCCACAGACTGCAAAGTTTCGACAATAAACGAGGTTCGAGCGGAGTGGGGCGCATGAGAGGACGGCACAGGAGAGTGTACAACCAGCGAACTACAGGGACCATCATCATCCATACCTTAGGCCATTTGATGAGAGAGACTGAGCACCTATGGTTATGCGCGTAGTGCAGTGACGTCGATTCTTAGAAAAAGAAACATAAAGATCACTGCATTGATACGCCTTGTATAATTTTTTATAAATTCCACTCCGACACATGGAATAACAAGGTGCAACAGCTGCCGACACATGGAATAACAAGGTACAACTACTGCCGAAAAGACCTCATATTGACCATTACAGACATTGCTGTGGGGATTGACGAGGGTGTTACAGACTGTATCGTACAAGAGATCAGGTTTTTATTATGTGGAATAGCCTTCCCGGCTGCATTTCCTTCCCTACCAGTAGCACGTACCCATTAATAGCTGTATCGACTAGATAACGGGGACTGGAGCCTATGCATTTGTAAAGACAAACCAACGCTCTAACTACTCTACTAGTCAGTCAGTCAAATCAAAGTGGTGTTGGTAATTGTAATCAAGTCCAAGTGTGATTGGTAATTGCATCCAAGTCTAGGTTTCCTATACTCAAACACAACCCTCCATAGTCGTAATATACCAATCATCTTTAGGCAGAAGACTTTCACGCATGAAATTTTACATCCTGAGCCGTCATTTACAGTCTAGCTGCCTGTCCAGTATGGTGTAGCCCTCTGGATTAGAAAACAACGACTATATAATCAATGCTTCATATATAGATTGATTAATTCACCTTTTCGGTTCAAAAACTGCATAGGACCACCACTAAAGCTGGCCCCATTGCAGAAAGCCTGTACTTGAGAACTGGCAGTGGCCGTTTTAAAACCATGCCATTACATAGTGAAGATGTTAGCCAGCTGATGGACGGGACTTATCCTGCAGCTGATGGGTGTGGCTTATACTGCAGCTGGTGGGCGTGGCGTATACTGCAGCTGATGGGCGTGACATACTGTGGCTGTTGAGCGTGACATACTGTGGCTGTTGAGCGTGACATACTGCAGCTGTTCGGCGTGGGTTATACTGCAGCTGATGGGCGTGGGTTATGCTGCAGCTGATGAACGAGGTTTATACTGCAGTTGGTGGGCGTGGCTTATACTGCAGCTGATGGGCGTGACATACTGTGGCTGTTGAGCGTGTCATACTGTAGCTGATGGACGGGGTTTATACTGCAGCTGATGGGCGTGGTTTTGTACTGCAGCTGATGGACAAGGTTTATACTGCAGCTGATGGACGTGGTTTATACTGCAGCTGATGGACAAGGTTTATACTGCAGCTGATGGACGTGGTTTATACTGCAGCTGATGGACGTGGTTTATACTGCAGCAGATGGACGTAGTTTATACTGCAGCAGATGGACGTGGTTTATACTGCAGCTGATGGACGTGGTTTATACTCCAGCTCTTGGGCGTGACATACTGCAGCTGATGGACGTGGTTTATACTGCAGCTGATGGACGTGGCGTATCCTGCTGCTGTTGAGCATGACTTATACATGAGCTCTTGGACGTAGCTTACACTAGAGCTGATACACGTAAGATATAGTTGGTCATAAAAAATGTATGGAAAATAGCAAGCCAGATTTCGAATGACTGACAGCTCTGACAGCAAACAACTGTGCCTTGCAGGTAGAAGAGAACAGTCAAAGGCTAAGAAATCAGACATAAACAAATGCCTGCCTGCGCATCCTAATACAGAACACTGTCCAGAACACTCCGCCTCAATAAAGACAGCCACAGGCAGTACTTAGTTGGGACAATTCCTATTTATGGTTTATTTCGGATTCCAAGCGAGGAAGAATGGTTACTCTTGTCTTTCCCATAACCCAAGATGGCGTAAGAGCCTCATACATCACAACAAAATGAACCATCTAACGCCAGCTCAGTCTGTCTATCAAAAGTGTTTCACACTCTTCCAAAACTGCGCTGTCCATCTCTGAACATCATTTGTCCAGCGCATCTTAGGTCGACCTCTCTTTCTTTTGCAGAAACCTGGTCTCCTTGAGTATTACATTAAGCAGTCCATTTGATCGTATCTTATGGACGTTCTATTAGTACTCAGCGACCAACTTGGACCGTGCATGTACCAGGTGAATCTGATTGCTTAAGTAAAATAAAGTATTGCGACTGCCAACTTGACCGGTTCTTAAGACAAACAGAACAGAACTACTGTTTCCTTATTCACATGTCGTCAAAAACAACTACTGAGAGTTGTGTATGCGAATAGCAACCTCATTATGTAAAAACATGTGCATGAAACCACGCTTCCTCAAAGCTGGTTAAGGAAAGCCAAATGTAGTTTTGGACCTATGTTTCAACAAATGCAAGAACCGTACATGAACATATTGTTCGATAGATGAACCTCCTCGATTTTTAACTAGCAGACAAATAATATGCACGAACCTAGAAACCACGCTATGGAGTCTCATACTACTTCAAGTTGAAGACTCATTAGTCAGATTACTTCGGTAGAAAATAATTAGGAGATTACAACACTTCTTTCAGAGCTCATTAGTATTGACGGGATAACGTCAGATTTGCAGATTGAGTCACCACAGTATTTGAATGTACCGTAAACAGATGAGGCACTATTGTGGGATTCAACTGGCATACTATAAAAATAGTCCTAGGAATGAGACGTGAGACTTGGTATTAGCCTCTAATTTGGAAGCTGGAAGCAGTGGGAAATGTAGGATTTCGATTGGGATTGGAAGTGTTTATTTCAGTACGCAGAAGATCAAATAAAGAGGAAGATGGTTACAAAGAAATAGGGAAAGAAATATAGTTTAAACTAGTTCGGGATTAGCAAAGATTTGGAGAATACCAAGAGTCAGATATAAAGAGAAAGTGTAGTACCTAGAAATGAGTTGGAGAGAAATATAAAGACAGACAAAGAGATTGGCCCACAGAAGTATGGACAATTATAATATGGGAGAAAGAAATCTATAGGGAGCGAGAGAAGAAAAGATATATATATATCTATCTATACACACACACACGAGACGTGATCAAATGAAACCGGACCTAACTGCATCAAGGGATAAAGAGAACATACGTATTATTTGCATGATAACGTCACTTCTGATATAAACAGCACATGCAAACTGTCAAGTTTGCAAAATATTATTATCTTACGACTCATAGGATCCTTAGCTCACCGTTGGAAACATGGCGGGTGTGATACGGAAATCGTCCAGAGTTGATCAGCGAGCGGTGATTCGGTTTCTAACGGCTGAAGGATGTCGACCACTTGACATTAATCACAGAATGCAGGCAGTGTATGGTGACAAAAGTGTGTCGAAGACAACAGTGAACTGGACAACGATGTTTACAGAAGGATGTGAGTTAACTAAAGATCTTCCGAGACCAGGTCAGGCGCATATTGTTGCGTCAGAACATGCCCTCGCCAAAATTGATGCAGCAATTCAGGTAGACCGTCGATGGAGCTTTCGTTCGCCAGACTTTTGTCACCATTCACCGCCTGCATGCTGCAATCAATGTCAACTGGTCATTATCCTTCCACTGTTAGAAACCTATTCACCGCTCGCTGATCAACTCTGGACGGATTGCGTATCAAACCCGCCATGTTTTCAACGGTCTGCTGAGGAAACTATGAGCCGGAGGATAATGACACTTTGCAAACTTGACGGTTGGTATGTGCTGTTCACACCACAAAAGACGTCATCGTGCGCATCGTACGTATGTTCACTTGGTGCAGTTAGGTCAGGTTTCCTTTGAACACGCCTCGTATATATAATAGCTGTCCATCGTTGTCGATGAGGACCGCCGACATCATCCTTGTCACAGATTTCCCTGTTGGTTGTGGGTGCGCATGTGGCTGAACAGGCCAATGCGAGCACGAAAACATCTGCTACATATCGGGCACACGAGGTTTGTAGAAGGGGATGGTGTTCCCGCTGCTCGGGATTTCCGCGTCTCGCGTCTGTTCTTGGCTTTCACAACACGGTCATCTTCACCAGCAGCTACACCCGATTTGACTGCGCTTCTCCAGTCAGATCTGTTTTTCGCAAGACATTCCCAGGTGTCGATGTCTATCTGGCAACTTTTTAGTGAGTCCTTCAGACCGTCTTTAAAACGTTTCTTTTGGCGCCCCCTCTCGCGCCATCCCTCTCCCAGCTCGCCGTAGAGAAGCTTCTTTGGGAGCCGCTCGTCTGACATACGGACGAGGTGTCCGGCCCATCCTAGTCGTGCTTTTTCTAGCTGGATGCTGGGCATGTTAGCCCTCGAGAGAACCTCGATGTCAGTGACACGATCTTGCCATCGGATGTGGAATATTCGCCTCAGGCAACCTGTGTGGAAGTGGTTTAACCTCCTTGCATGTCCAGAGTATACAGTGCAGCTTTCGCAAGCGTATAGTAGGGTTGGAATGATGGTTGCACGGTAGACTTTGAGTTTGGTCTTGACGCTGATGCCACGACGTGCCCAGATCATCGAGCGCATTCTACCAAAGGATGTGCTGGCCTTTGCTATTCTGCTTGCCACCTCATCGTCTAGGCTGACAGATCTCGACAGCGTGCTGCCCAGATATGTGAATTTGTCTACGGCATTCAACGTCTGCCCGCTGACTGTAGTCTCTGGTTTTGTGTACGGCATGCCTGGTGCTGGTTGGTACATGACCTCTGTTTTTTTGGCATTTATGGTCAGACCAAAATTTTCGCATGCGGCAGAGAACTGGTCCATTCCAACCTGCATGTTCAGTTCTGAGTTGCTCATTAGAGCGCAGTCGTCAGCAAATACAAGTTCCCTGATTATGTCACCAGCCACTTTGGTTTTGGCCTTCCTTCTTCTGGAATTGAGTAACTTGCCATCTGTGCGGTACTTTATGGGTATTCCAAGCTCCAATGATCTGAAGGCGTCTGTCATCGTGGCCGCGAACATCATGCTGAACAAAGTCGGGGCGAGTACACATCCTTGTTTTACTCCGTTTGATACTAGAAACGTTTTAGAGATTGCACCGCTGTCCAGTACACGAGCACACATGCCTTCGTGTAGCTGTTTCACCATTGTTATGAACTTGTTGGGGCAGCCAAACTTAGACATTATCATCCACAGCCCTTCTCAGTTTACTGTATCAAATGCCTTTGTCAAATCAATAAATGTGGTGTACAAGGCCTGATTTTGTTCTCGACACTTCTCTTGTACTTGGCGAGCGGCAAAAATCATGTCCACTGTTCCTCTTCCGGCTCTGAATCCACATTGGCTTTCTGGGAGGTGGTGGCTTTGTTCAAGGTGTTTGTTGAGCCTGTTTAGCATATATATATATATATATATATATATATATATATATATATATATATATATATATATATATATAGATTGATGTAATGCATATGCGTTATATCATTCTCCAAATCTCTGCTAATGAACAAGTCACCTGTCACCTTCCAGCAGAAACAGTTTCCGTATAGGAGAACACGATAGTGACAGTGGAAGAGGGAAATCGAGATAGAGTTGGACACATCTAACATCTAACAAAGAAAACTTAAAAAATAACAGTTGGGGAATGTAGATAAAAGCACTTCTATCAGCTCTGATGTGCCTGAGGCATCTTTTACCAGGGTAGCTCTTCTGTCTGACTCTGATATATCCATTACCTGACAAGTCAGTTGTTCTCTTTGACTCTGAGACACCTATTACCTGAAAAGTCAGTTGTTCTGTCTTACTCTGATCTATCATGCTGGCGTGTATGGATATGAGAGAGTTGACATGATGGCCCAGAAAAGCATAAAGTAGGGGCACTAAATGGGAAAGAATTGACAATCGACAGATCCCCGTAGTACAAGCTCAACTGTAGCCTGAGTATGGAATCTCAGAGGGCGACGCAGAGGCGTGTACAACTAACACCCTAAATAAACTATTAGTACCTATAACATTCACCATTTGTGAGCACCAATATGTATCTCAGATGTGTAGTGATGTCGCTTATGTATAATATAGCAAAACATAACAGCATATGGTTACATTCAACGTAACATAACTTCCCTAAACATAAAATGAGTACAAAACGTTACTTTACATAAAATAAGTACGTAACATTACCTAACATAAAATAAGCACATAACATTACGTAACATAAAATAAGCACATAACATTACCTAACATAATAAGCGCAAACATTTCATAACATAAGTACATAGCATTATCTAAAAAAACATATAAAAAATAAGCACATACCATTACATACACCTACTACTTTCCGTGCCCTGTGCACTACGTCCGACATCATATTCCCAATGTTCAGCCATGACATAACTGATGTGCATAGCCCAACATGACATAATTGATGTGCATAGCCCAACATGACATAATTGATGTGCATAGCCCAACATGACATAATTGATGTACATAGCCCAACATGACATAATTGATGTACATAGCATTAGCACAAAACAAAACATAACACAACACATGTACAACATAAAAAGAGCGGGAGCACAGCAACAAAACAAAATTGATAGAAACAAGATTGAAAACTGCAGAGCTTACAGCAGCACCCTCTAGCGATGAATTATGGGACATGGTATGCAGTGACCTATATGCCTCAGGATCAAGCAATCATCTGGGTAGTGTGACCTGTGACTTACTTCCTACAAGAACCAACGGTACTGGATTATTTACATTTTAAAATAACTATTTTTTAAGAAACAGTTCCAGTCAATAAACTGAGTTCACGATACGAACAAATTGATGCCAGTCTGAACCTGGCCCAGGAGATTGGAGGAATGGCGGAATAAATAAGACACATGTGCCATACTAAGCTTGTTGAGGAATGTTTGTAAGGAGGGTTGTGCGTGGAGATAACAAGTATTTACTATTTTATACATACAACTACTACAAAGCATATATAGTTGATTTGGATTCCCAGCTAGTTGGGGACTTGAAGCGTTGGACTAGTTATGAGCAGACAATGACAAATATTGAGAACAATTGTGTACATTTATTGAACACGTGTGGGACTGCAGTAAAACTGTTAACTGAAAACCATAAACGTTTACATTTCCAGTTCATTGTGACATTAATAAATGTCTTGTACCAACAATGTAGTCACTAAATGGATGTACCGACAATATAGTCACTAAATGTCTTGTACCGACAATAAAGTCACTAAATGGATGTACCGACAATATAGTCACTAAATGTCTTGTACCGACAATATAGTCACTAAATGAATTTATCAAGGACTAGAAGGTCGCTATGGCAGAGATAAAAATGCTTGCCTCTAAAAAATACGAAAGCGTGAAACGGTATGTTTTCGTTTCCTACAAGTTCCAAGTGATCCCTGGTATTAATGGAGATAAGACCAGCGGATAGAAATATTGTAGATTATCCAAAAACTCGGGGATCTTGTGTATACGCTAATAAGGTAAAGAAACTTTGACTGTTGAAAATTAATAATAATAGGCTGTTAGCCGATGTCCCTGCGAAATTCTAAAAAGTCATGGACTCCTACCCTTTACGCTACCAAACATCTTCCAGGCTCAGTAATCCGCAGGAAGTAAACGTTGCAAAATCAAGAACATACTACATTGATCGAACTTGGTTTCTGTGAGAATCAGCAGTGATCTGATTGACCTCTAGTCTTGCTGAATCAATACTTAAAACATGAGAGACCACACAATGCGAATGCACCAGGAGATTATCATGGAACCCACAAGGAAAGAGGCAAAAAAAATAACCAAAGAAAACTTCAAGCAGTGACAAAGGCACATTCAAGGAAAACAAAAAGAGGCTCGAAAGGACTGAATAAAATTGCTCAGGACTAGTCTGCTTGAAGAATTTTGTGTGATGGCCTATGTACTGCAAAGTTATACGGGTCATGAAGAAATTAATAATTATCGTATCAAGAGGAAGCTGATGATGAAGTTGTTAGTCTTACGAATAATGCTTTTTAGTTGCCATTTACAATTTACATGGTGATACTTAAGTAATATCGAATAGCTTTTCTTTGTTGATTCCAGATAGAAACAAACAGAACAAATAAGCCTTACCAATGTCATAAAATGCCACTAAGCAGGGTTTTGCATGGAATTGCAGCATCATCATGTAAACTAAAGGCTTAACAAACAACACTGTCAACAACACATCCATAGTTTGGTGCAGAATTCATTCAAGGAAGTTATCATCACGATGGAATAAATGTTCCTTCTATAGTGAATGAAGAAATGTTGATCCTTTTCAACTCTGAATTGTGTTAACAACAAAGGCATTCCGACTTTGCGTTTGGGAACATTCTTACCATGCCAGACGTACGGGCATTAGTTTACCTGAAGGTGTTGAATCCTTCATTGAAGAGAGTACTTTTGGTTGTCATTCAAAAAGTTAAGGTAGAAGGCCAATCAACAAGGACCGTTTGTGTAAATGGACTTCGGTTTTTATAACGACAGAAAGTTATTTTACATGTCTCTGTATACCTGTCTCGTGCACGATCACGCGCGTACACGAGCACGTACGCACGCACACGCACGCACACACACACACGCACACGCACGCACACACACACACGCACATTTACATATTTTATTGTGGAATAGCTTCAACAGGAAGTGGCAGCCGGCCTCGTGGACAATCCTCATTAGCCTCTTCTTATAGCATGAAAAATCAGGTTACAGTTCAACTATTCTATGCGCCTCGTCCAGTACCCGGTAATACTGCCTATATATACAGTCATAAACTATGAAAATCGGGAGGAAAGGACCGTAAGAATGATAGAAACATGAATAATGCGATTGAATCCGCTAAGTCTGTTACGTCGACACAATAATGTTCATCATCTTATGGATTTGTTGTCGTTTGTCGTCGGAGATTCTCTCCTTGACACGGACAAGGAAAGTTCATTGAAAATAAGAGGAATCGCTCAGAGGTTAGTCAGTTCTGGACTGCACACAAAGAGATGCCATTTGACCACCTCCGTTGGGGTCTAAAGGAAGAGACACGAGCCAATCTACAAATTGTGTGTACATGTGTACATGCGAGTCAAAGTAAAGTATCCCATAGCATTACTGCCGTAGGGGTGTGAGGTGTTAGCGATCTCACATTTCAAAGGTTCGGCTATATGAGGGCGGTAGCCATCTCCTCTCTTTCGTCGCTTTTACTTCCCTACTGTGTGAGTCAAAATACCTTCCTGCTTATGAAGTTCACTCAGTTTAACAGCTGGTCGATCCATAAGCAGCAAATGCCTGGGGAATGATTACGAATTCAAGAAGATTGTCAGGATGTTAAGAAGTCGAAGCACATGCCTTAAGGGTCTTATCACGTGGCTGACTGATGACCTATATATAAAATATGGGAGAGGAGAATATTAACATCCAGTAATGGAAAACTGCGTAGCGCAGTGGTTAGTGCGCTGGCTTCGACCCAGCCTTAAATGGGTACCGGTTCAGTCCGGGAAGTAAAAGCGGCGAAAGAGAGGAGATGGCTACCGCCCTCATATAGCCGAACCTTTGAAATGTGAGATCGCTAACACCTCACACCCCTACGGCAGTAATGCTATGGGATACTTTACTTCTTTTACTTTAATGGAAAACAGAATATCCAGAATATGTGGGTCAGGGCCAAGTGAAACATACTGATCGGGTTATCGTGAGACTAGCTGTTTCACAGTAATCTGGCTAACGGGGTGAATATCTGCACTCTGATCTCCATAGTAGTGAGCTTACCGTAGAGCTTTGTGTGGCACTACAGCCAGCAGAACCTCGGTCAACAGTTTTAAGTACGCCTCGGGATGAGAAGAGAGCCAATTAACCCGCCACCAAAGAAAGTTATAAAGAGTACCTAACTCAAGTAAGAACGACCTTTATCATCATCATCTGGCTGTTCAGTTCTGAGGCTGGTTGTAAGATTGTCTGAGCATGTCTCTCCATTGAACCATAGCCTGTGGTTGGTCAGTTCTGAGACTGGTTGTAAGATTGTCTGAGCATTTCTCTCCATTGAACCATAGCCTGTGGTTGGTCAGTTCTGAGACTGGTTGTAAGATTGTCTGAGTATGTCTCTCCATTGAACCATAGCCTGTGGTTGGTCAGTTCTAAGACTGGTTGTAAGGTTGTCTGAGTATGTCTCTCCATTGAACCATAGCCTGTGGTTGGTCAGTTCTGAGATTGGTTGTAAGATTGTCTGAGTATGTCTCTACATTGAACCCTATCCTCTGCAGCTCTCTTCATTTCAGCTTAAGTTCATACTTTAATGTCTCTGCATGTCCGAGATGTAAATGTGAGTTTTAGTCGCTCCCTTATTTTATTTTTATCTGAATCCTGCCCTCTTGTAACTTCTGTAGAATAATTTCATTTCGCAAATTGTATCCCAGTCAACTCAATCTTCATTTGTGGATCACTTCCAATGTTTTTTTTTGTGTTCTTACTTCAGTGAAGACATTATCATTGAATTTTCATTCTGTCCACTTTTTTGTATTCTGAAGCACCCCATTTAAAATAAATTCAAACTTTTTCCCCTGCTTTAAAAATAATTGTCATTGGTGCTTTTGTGTTGATAGGATTGTCCAGCTTGATAGTCGTTTCCATAGCACGCCAGAATCTTTTTTAATTAATACTTTTTGGAGACTCCTTTCGTGTTCCACAAACACGCCAAACATGTCAATACAGCCATGAATGAGGCAGCTCAGATCGTGACTGGGGGCCTAAGACAATAATACAAATATATACCCCATACTTAGTATAGCACCTCTCTGTCTTATTAAAACTAAATCTGTTAGTCCTTCTTTGGTTTATACAATTAGCTCTAGACTTGTACATAGATTCTGAATTAACGTAATAACTGATCTCTCAATATCTATTTGTTGCAGCATTTGAAAAAGTTGTTTCCAGGGGACTCGATGAAAGGATGCCTCGTCATATATGTCTGGCCTTTGATTGTTCCTTCTTTTCTTACTATACGCCGCAGTCATCCGATGATATTCCGTGTACCTGTGGCATTGTGAAATCCAAACTGGTTACTTTTAGCACCTCCTCTATCTTGCTTTCTATTCGCTCCTTTATAATATTCAATCAAATCGTAGATGCATGTATTATTAAGCTTATCGTTTTGGATTTGCTCGCATTATTGCTTTCAATTTTTCTTAGGGGGGGGGGGGGGGGGGGGGGGGGAAAGGGGAGGTTCAAATAAATTATTATGGAAGGTGTGATCTTTCGACCATATTCCATTGTTGTAAATATCATTAACATGCTTAAATGGTAGATTTGTTAAAGTTTCTTCCGCTGTTTTGATGAGCTCGATATGTGATTTATCTATTCCTGGTGTTTTGGCTTTTGGGGATAGAGTAAAATGCCTGATTATCTTCTTCTATGGTTACAGCCAATCTATATTCTATGAAAGGGTTAATAGAGACCCAAAACAAATATATAAGATAAGATATTGGCGTATCTTGATGGATTTTGTCAGATATGGCTGTGCAACCTGTTTTTGAATAACTCTGAGGGTTGGTTAGCGGCTATCAAACCTCACAACCGACGATGTGCGAAGGAGCACAAGCAAGAGGATACAAGGCCTTATCCTAGAGCGAGGAAAGGTAACCTCAGCTGAGTGTTGTAGCAGGGCAGACCAGGCATTGGTTTAAAGCTGGTCTAGAAGGGAAACCCCAAAAGGCGAACAAATGGAGCATTGCTCTGCTGATCCGGCAGCTTCTGCAGCTTGCCTTGTTCCAAATGTATTGGTATTACCTTTATTCTTGGAGCAAACAATACAGACAGAGAGAGGGGCCATATTGCATGGGCAATACATGGTCTCTATATATCTGCCCAGGCTTTATGCACAATTACTATCGTCTGACAAGACAAAAAGAGCCAATGATAAATAGTATATATAAAACCACAGACAGACAAACCAACCAAAAATAAAAAATGCGACAAATTGACATCATCGCCGGAACAACATAAACGATGGGTGGAGTATTTCAAAGGAAGTCTAAAACAGACCTCCACCACCACATGGATCACCAAATATATTGACAGCAGAGGAGACCTTGGACTGCAACCCAAGTAAGATAGAAATCCAAAGGAAGGAAGGAATGATGCAGAGTACCCTAGGGGTGAGGTGTCCGTATCCTAACCCAACGCACCCGGTCAGAATCACGCCGTGCCAAGTTTGCCAAACATTGAGTCTTTTTCTTGGTACAGTCGCTTCTCTGCGTAAGAAAAGTAGTGGAACATATCGTACTGCACATTTTCAAGGAAACTTATAACAACCAAAAAGGTTGACGGATGTAAGATGTGACGTTCTGCAAAGGGCGGGCTTCTTACTTTACATATATGAAAAAACACATCTTGAAGGATAGCTTTACCCAACAATTTGATCATCGGTAGATACTGCAAATCTATGTTCTAGCCTAAATTTTGAGTCAGCTCATGAAACATAAACTATTTGTCCGTGGCTATGGGATAGATGAGCCAAGTAATCGGTGCGCCGTCAGTAGCGTAACGAGCATTTACATATGACCTTCAATACCCGACAACACATATGCATACGTCTCACAATAATGTTGGTGTACTTTAGAGACACTCCATAGCGTCTAAACTGTTAACATAACATAAGCTCATATGATCGGTGCTGGTCATAGTTCTCTGTTCACATCTGGTCTGCTCAACATCTACAAAATACAAGTAGTACAAATCCAACCGGCAAGGCATGGGCGAACGCTAACATTTTTACATGCAGAGCGGCCTCAAATAGACCTGAAATACTCAATTCCCTGATGACATTATTGCAAACAGTTACCCCAGATAGACCTGCAACAGTCAACGGCTTGTATGAGGCCTTATACGATCAAGCCAGTCAAGATCAAACCAGATATAAATACAAGAAAGGTATAGCAGTAGTCAAGACAATCGCTCTCTATCTCTCACTCTCTCTCTCTCTCTCTCTCTCTCTATCTCTCTCTCTCTCTCTCTCTCTGTATTGTGTTTAAGGTTTTTCGGACCGTCGCAACTCTGTAGTTCTTTGATGTTTCCTAGCACCGTGGTTGCATAATCCCTGGGGATTGTTCTGCATAGTCTTTCTGGGTCAATAGAACGGCAGCTGTAAAAGTGTATCAGAGATATGCTTACCTCCTTATCCGTCAGTCGATCCTATTAGGGTGGTTAGATATATTGGGGAGGGGGGACATACCGAAAGAAGGAAACGCCCACTTGTTAGAAAATGATGTTATCGATGAACTAGCGGTTGACACATGTCAGCAGTTTTTGTTTTTGGTTTTTTGGTGTGTTTTTTTGCGTTTGCCTTATTTTCTCTAATCAGTGCGTTTGCACTGTGGTTTTTATTTTGCGCCTGTGGCCCAGTGCATCCGACTTCAGCATGTATTTTATGAAAGGGTCTGCTTCCTCCTGCATTTTCTAAGGGTTTGCTTCCCCGGGGTAACGGCCGGTGCTGTGATGGGGATCGAACCCAGCACCTTCTGGTTGTGAGCCGTGCCATTTAACCACACCGTCCCCTGTCAGCAGTTTAAATTGAAACGTTAGTCGAGCAGGAAGTCGCGCGTGAGAGGAGGAATCGCAAACGTGTATAACCAACGAATTACAGGAACGAAATCCTTTCCTATTTGCTGAAAGAGATTGAGGTCCCGTGAACCTTACCGCTGGTAATTTGTGTGCATGTTAAATAACAGGACATATCAATTACATTAAAGAGAACTAATTTGGTCTTTCGCCATTTGCTGAAAGGTGATTCTGATTAGACTACACTGGTTCCCGTTTGATAAAACGTCAGTTCGAGAAACATGACTTAAAATAACCCTCAATGTAATTTGAGTGTCAGATTGTTGCTGGCTGTTACGTTGTACGAACGTTTAGTTCACGCCTTGTCGATATTCACAACTGCATTGGTATATCTTGGATCATTCACATCTTGAGACATTCACATCTTGGGTCATTCAGTTATAACAGAATCGAGCTGGCTTATAATATTATTTAAAAATAAAAATAAACACATATCATTGTTCTAAATAATTTTCTTCATAAGTGACACAACAAATGGTATGTTCATTAAACAATTAGTCATATGCATAACATTCTTTAAATAAAAGCAACCGATTCATGCAGTGGCTTGTGGATGCATTTGTATTACATGGTTACTTAGTCATCACACAACTTTCTGTATTCAGGTTTTGTGACATGTTTGTTACAGTGCAATTGTTCTATTCATTACTTAATAATAATGGTACCTTTGTGAAGAAATCAAAAACTAAATTTATGGATCCCTATTTTACGAAAGGCCACAGTATAATCACAACCAAAGACATCAGGACCTTGCTATATAATTGCAGCAATATGGTCGTCTTTCCAATTCATTCCAGACAGTTTTAAGCTTTCTTTCGTCCAAGTATGTGTCAGTCAATGTTTAGCGGTGGATATTGTTTCAGTGTTACAGATTGTTACAGATATGTATATAAAGTCAGTTAAACGAAGAACGTGCTGTTAAAACGAAATGGGACAAAAGACAAAGTGTAAATAAATAATTGATTGACACTAGGAAATCTCTGCACATTTCATTGACTTACAATCTGTTACGCTGGTTCTGGGGAGGTTATGTAAAATGTATAATGTTATTACAGGGTGTGCTTGTAATGTAAGAAACTGCTTACTTGATAAAAGTACTGTTAACGTAACACAACAGAGAGCTCCTTCGTAGAACGGCTTTCTCGTGAAAGATGTGAATAATACGCTAGCTCTGTGAATGTGATCGACTTCCTGGACGTAACAAATCCTTTAAGTCAGACCTAATATAAGTCATTGCCCTTTCTTTCTGTGAGTTCTCTCCCTTTTGTCTTTGAGGGCAGACGGATGTGAGCATGGCCATAACGTTCGTACAACGTAGCGTACAGCAGGGAATCTCACAATTAAACTCCATTACGGGCTATTTGAAATCAAGTTAATGGACTAACGGATGTATTAAATCAAATTATTGGACAACATACCACATGAACTCACGCTAATGGTTCAAGAACTCCATGGATTCACGTTTTGAACGAAGGGCTGCATGAAGTGAAGTTAATTTGCCAATGGTCGCTGGCAGTCAATTTGATGGACCAGATGTTTCAAACATTCAAATTAATAGACCAAGGACTTGAATGAACTCACATTTCAAATTAAGTGCTGCATGAAGTCAAGTTAATTTGCCAATGGTCGCTGGCAGTCAATTTGATGGAGCAGATGTTTCATACAATCAAATTAATAGACCAAGGACTGAATGAACTGAAAATAAGTTTTACATACTCTTTTCAGACGTAAGGGCTTTGCACAACTTTTTCTCGCATAAGTGTTTTACACGGCGTTCTCTGACATAAGATATATAGGCTAGTGCTTTACACACACTCTTCTGACATTGATAGTTTCCACACACACACTTCTGACGTTGGTGTTTTCAACAAACACTTTTCTGACATTGGTGTTTTCCACACACACTCTTCTGACATTGGTGTTTTCCACACACACTTCTGACATTGGTGTTTTCCACACACACTTCTGACATTGGTGTTTTCCACACACACTTCTGACATTGGTGTTTTCCACACACACTCTTCTCACATTGGCGTTTTCCACACACTCTTCTCACATTGGCGTTTTCCACACACTCTTCTCACATTGGCGTTTTCCACACACTCTTCTTACATTGGCGTTTTCCACACACTCTTCTGACATTGGTGTTTTCCACACACACTCTTCTAACATAGGATACGATTGCTAGCGTCTTTGCCCACAGTATTCTGGCTAGGGCTTTTCGCTCTCTTTTCTGACAAGGGTTTTACACACTATTTCCTGGCATAACTTTTTTCCACACACTTTTCTGACATATGATACCCAGACATAATATATTGAGACATACTGACGTTTGACAGAAACTTACTAAAGTCAGTTCATCAGTACCAGCTAGAGACAATTAACTGCAAGCCTCAGCAATACTGATGTTCTGACCTCAATGTAATTTCTATTAGACTCCCGAAATACTACTGATAGAGTTGACGAAACGAACTCTATAAGCACTTTCGGTCTGCCTTCCTGTCCAATCTAACCTCAATTTCTAAAATATCATATCCTTGCATGGCTGCTGATGAGAGCTAATCACGTGATCATAAACTGTCCTATCATGTAGACGATTCGTACAACCTGAGCACTAATACTCCAGACCATCATTTCTGGATTGATCTTTTCTTCCAAAACCACGACTGTCCGGTCTCGTGTACCGAAACCATATCACCTAACTGGTTGATTTGGAACAGGCACTAAGTTGACATCTTGATTTTATATACTATTCTCCAGCTAAGACGTGCTGTGAATTGTGACTGTCATATTCTAACGTGAATACAGTTATGTCTTGTTTTGCTATCTCCCTCTCCGTCCTTCTGTACGATCACAAAAAACGCCCCTACCCATAATCTCAGCTGTAAGTCTTGGAATAATTCCAAAGTTTAACACGTGAGTTTCACTTGTCCATCATTTAGAACAACCGAAATATACTCTACATAATAAGAGTCGACAATAAAAGACCCAGTGGTCTCAATGTAAGGTGTTCGCCTCGGGTGCTGTAGGTCGCGGGTTTTGAACATAGGTATCTGGTCAAAATAAACGAGGAGAAAACCACGTGCACAATATTCTCGCTCTCATTAAAACCCCAAAGTACCAAATTAAGTCTAAATGGCAAAATCCTGCAGCCAAACGACAATCCAACCTATCTGGGAGTCACATTTGATCGGCGCATGACATGGAAAAGTCAGATTGAGAGAAACCGAATGAAAGCCAGAGAAAGAATGGCGATCATGAGGAAACTTGCTGGCACAAGCTGGGGAGCAGACGAAGGCATACTAAAGAAACTGTACACTGGAAGAGTGAGACCAGTTCTCGAGTATGGCATTGCGGCATGGACAACAGCAGCGAAGGCGAACTTCGATAAAGTTAACAAACTTCAAAACCAAGCCATGAGAATTATAACAGGTGGCATGAAATCAACGCCAATTGTAGAACTTGAAAAGATTACAAAACTGCAATCCATGACCGATAGAAGAGACTGCAGAGCCCAGCTGCAGTCAGAGAAACTCCGAAGACTGACGGACCATCCAATGTACCAGAGACTAAACAATTTGGGAAATGGGAAACTAAAGCGGAGAAACTTTGCAGAAATAGCCAAAGCAAAGATGCACGAAGATCCCATAAACGCACTAACAACACCAAAACCCATCACTACTGTACGAAAACCTACTTGGAGGCAGGATATATTTCCAGAGGTGGTAGAAAATATACCAGGTATTGCAAACAAAAACTGCCAGACTGAAAAAGAAAGGAGAGACACTACCCTAAGCTTCATAACGAAAAGCTACCCAAGCATGGACTGGACCCATGCATACACCGACGGTTCTGTAACAAACACTACACAGAACGGAGGGGCAGGAGCATTCCTGAACCTACCAAATGGCAGAAAAATAACACTGTCATTCGCTACTGGTAAGTACACAAGCAATTTCAGAGCGGAGGCAGAGGCACTGAGGGCGGCAGTGGAAGAAATGGTAACACACAGTGAAAATGAGAGCCATATAGTCCTGCTGACAGATGCTCTCGCCGTAGTCACAGCGCTAAAAAGCCAGAAAAACACTGAGCTTAATGACTTAAGAGCAGCACTCTGCAAACTGTGCCAGCAGTCCGCACCAAAAAGGGTAGTGGTACAGTGGGTTCCGTCACACTGCAACATCCAAGGCAACGAGGAGGCAGACAGACTGGCAAAAGAAGGTGCAAGGCTACCACAAACAGATACCAGTATGACGTACGAAGAGTCAAAACGGCTTATCAAAGCCAGATACATGACCAAATGGGAAACCGAACATACTGGTTACACCAAAAACGATGCCTATTACCAGTTGAACCGAAGAGAGCAGGTCGTTGTCTTCAGACTTCGCACTGGCCACAACAGACTGAGGTACCACCTATTCAACAAATTGAAGATAGGGTGTACCGACGAATGCCCGTGCGGTACTGGTAAAATGACCACTGAACATCTGCTGCAGAACTGCCCGACATACGAGGATCAGAGAGAGCAGATGTGGCCATTGCCAGTGGAACTGCAAGACAAGCTCTATGGTAGTGGCGAGAGTCTCAGGATGACCGCCGCTTTTTTCGAAAAAATAATGGTTACTGTCTGACTGTGTACGCAGAAGAAGAAGAAGAAGAAGAACATACGTATTTTTTTCACGTGGATCATCACGTAAATATTTCCCCTGATCTCTGAGTAGTGAGATCAGACACCCGTGAGCAGTGGCGCGCACGCTCAAAATACCTAAGCAGTTGGAAATCGAAAAGAGTAAGTCTAACAACTGCTGCTCGGGCAAATTTAAGATAAAAATCTACTCACATTATTCTAGGTATTCTCCCCCTACAGAGAATAAATCGCATAAAGGATCTGTGTGGTCATAAAAACAGGTTCTGGTTATGTGGTTAGCGGAGCGGCTTAGATCGCGCATGACAGCCTGCGGGTCTTCCTTGCTCTAATTTACGCTTTCACCTCCACCAGTCTAAAAAATAGGCGATGGTATATTCCAGGGACTAACAGATGCAAGTCACCAGTGAATTGTCACCTGCTAAAAAATATGAAACAAAGAAGATCACACCTCCAAACAACGTCTAACGAAATAAGTGGACTGAAGATAGATAGATAGATTAGATTAGATTAGATTAGATTAGATTCGATTCGATTCGATTCGATTCGATTCGATTCGATTAGATTAGATTAGATTAGATTAGATTAGATTAGATTAGATTAGATTAGATTAGATTAGATTCGATAGAATAAGAGACAGTAATTTATGTCCCTTACAGAGTCAATTGCCTCTTGTCTTGATTTCAGACAAGACATGTTTACATTAGGAAAATCGAGCTCTTTTGTTAAATGACTGAGAAACAGTTAAACATTGTCTGACCTCAGGGCTAGTCATTGTTTGTCGCTCACAATTTGCATTCAATGGCCCATTGATTTGGGATCCATGATCGAGATTCCGGTGACTTTGTCACATAACAAATGGTCTAAGGTCTGCGTGAAGTCACACTAATAAACCATTTACGACATGAAGTCACGCTAATGGACTAGCAACTCCAGGAAGTCGTTAATAATGTCTTAACGAAAACAATTTCGATTTCCGTAAAGACCACACAACAGTGACAGCTTGACAAATACCGTACTTGACAAATAACGTACTTGACAAATACCGTTTGATGGAAACGTGGGTTCTGCTTCCTTACTTATGCAATGCGTTACGTATGCAGCCTCTTTAAATCATTCACCATTGGGGTTTGTCGGGTGCATACACATATTGTATTTAAATATCACATTTCATTGCTAATTTTCTCTTTGACTATTACCATAGCTTCCCTTGTTTAAATATTTAGATTAAGTCTTGTGTTTGATGTACCGTGCCATTCCTGTCACTTCTTATGGTCTATTATCTAGATGTCGATTGGAATCAATACTCCCCTATGTATATTAAGGGGTACTGTTAGAATCCATCAAATTGTACACGAGTCGTACTTAACTCGCCTGTGACAGGAACATATAATTTGGCGAGATGACCTGCACTGACTTATCGAAATTGAAGAATAACCCGGCTGTGCAGAACTGATTACATTTAGCCATTAACGATTAATTTATTCTAGGAAATATGCAATACAGATCTATGACATGATTGGTTATTGAGTATTTCGTTGCTTCAGCTCTATACGTTCATCGAATGCTCTCACCATCGTGTTGACTTCAAACTCGATTTGCGACTAAAGATGACATAATAACATATGACTTGAGACCTGACCTGAGCTTTGTTAAGGATGACTTGAGACTTAAAATGTTGATTTGAATGTAGGGCAGTGTAAACAATTCTGCTATTATCCAACACAATTATGCAGCATTTTAAAAGGCTTATCAGGATACCTAAGTTTGCGAACCACGTGTTCTTCTTCTTCTTCGTCGTCGTCGTATACTATCAGACGTCAACCTGTATTTTTCGAAAAAAGCAGCGGTCATCCTGAGGCTGTCGACACTGCCATAGAGCTTGTCTAGTGTTGCCACTGGTGATGGCCACATCTGCTCTCTCTGATCATCGTATGTCGGGCAGTTCTGCAACAGATGCTCAGCGGTCATTTTCTCGGTACCACACGGGCATTCGTCGGTACCACCTATCTTCAATTTGTTGAATAGGTGGTACCTCAGTCTATTGTGGCCAGTGCGAAGTCTAAAGACAACGACCTGCTCTCTTCTGTTCAACTGGTAATAGGCATCGTTTTTGGTGTAGCCAGTATGTTCAGTTTCCCATTTGGTCATGTATCTGGCTTTAATAAGCCGTTTTGACTCTTCGTACGTCATACTAGTATCTTTTGTGGTAGTCTTGCACCTTCTTTTGCCAGTCTGTCTGCCTCCTCGTTGCCTTGGATGTTGCAGTGTGATGGAACCCACTGTACCACTACCCTTTTTGGTGCGGACTGCTGGCATAGTTGACAGAGTGCTGCTCTTAAGTCATTAAGCTCAGTGTTTTTCTGGCTTTTTAGCGCTGTGACTACGGCCAGAGCATCTGTAAGCAGGACTGTATGGCTTTCATTTTCTTTATGTGTCACCATTTCTTCCACTGCCGCCCTCAGTGCCTCTGCCTCCGCTCTGAAATTGCTTGTGTACTTACCAGTAGTGAATGACAGTGTTATTTTTCTGCCATTTGGTAGGTTTAGGAATGCTCCTGCCCCTCCGTTCTGTGTAGTGTCTGTTACAGAACCGTCGGTGTATCTTCTTCTTCTTCGGACGCAGTCAGACAGTAACCATTATTATTTCGCAAAAAGCGGCGGTCATCCTGAGGCTGTCGCCACTGCCATAGAGCTTGTCTTGCAGTTCCACTGGTGATGGCCACATCTGCTCTCTCTGATCCTCGTATGTCGGGCAGTTCTGCAGCAGATGTTCAGCGGTCATTTTACCAGTACCGCACAGGCATTCGTCGGTACACCCTATCTTCAATTTGTTGAATAGGTGGTACCTCAGTCTATTGTGGCCAGTGCGAAGTCTGAAGACAACGACCTGCTCTCTTCGGTTCAACTGGTAATAGGCATCGTTTTTGGTGTAACCAGTATGTTCGGGTTCCCATTTGGTCATGTATCTGGCTTTGATAAGCCGTTTTGACTCTTCGTACGTCATACTAGTATCTGTTTGTGGTAGTCTTGCACCTTCTTTTGCCAGTCTGTCTGCCTCCTCGTTGCCTTGGATGTTGCAATGTGATGGGACCCACTGTACCACTACCCTTTTTGGTGCGGACTGCTGGCACAGTTTGCAGAGTGCTGCTCTTAAGTCATTAAGCTCAGTGTTTTTCTGGCTTTTTAGCGCTGTGACTACGGCGAGAGCATCTGTAAGCAGGACTATATGGCTTTCATTTTCACTGTGTGTCACCATTTCTTTCACTACTTACCAGTAGCGAATGACAGTATTATTTTTCTGCCATTTGGTAGGTTCAGGAATGCTCCTACCCCTCCGTTCTCTGTAGTGTTTGTTACAGAACCGTCGGTGTATGCATGGGTCCAGTCCATGCTTGGGTAGCTTTTCGATATGAAGCTTAGAGTAGTATCTCTCCTTTCTTTTTCAGTCTGGCAGTTTTTGTTTCCAATACCTGGTATATTTTCTACCACCTCTGGAAATATATCATGCCTCCAGGTAGGTTTTCGTACAGTAGTGATGGGTTTTGGTGTTGTTAGTGCGTTTATGGGATCTTCGTGCATCTTTGCTTTGGCTATTTTTGCAAAGTTTCTCCGCTTTAGTTTCCCATTTCCCAAATTGTTTAGTCTCTGGTGCATTGGATGGTCAGTCAGTCTTCGGAGTTTGTCTGCCTTCAGCTGGGCTCTGCAGTCTCTTCTATCGGTCATGGATTGCAGTTTTGCGATCTTTTCAAGTTCTACAATTGGCGTTGACTTCATGCCTCCTGTTATAACTCTCATGGCTTGGTTTTGAAGTTTGCTGACTTTATCGATGTTCGCCTTTGCTGCTGTTGTCCATGCCACAATGCCATACTCGAGAACTGGTCTCACTCTTCCAGTGTACAGTTTCTTTAGTATACTTTCGTCTGCTCCCCAGCTTGTGCCAGCAAGTTTCCTCATGATTGCCATTCTTTCTCTGGCTCTCATTCGGTTTCTCTCGATCTGACTTTTCCATGTCATGCGCCGATCAAATGTTACTCCCAGATAGTTTGGGTTGTCGTTTGGCTGCAGGAATTTGCCATTTAGACTTAATTTGGTGTTTTGTGGTTTGATTGAAAGCGAGAATATTGTACATGTGGTTTTCCCCTCGTTTATTTTGACCAGCCATGAGTTCGCCCACTCTTCCAGCGATGTTAGGGCCTGCTGCATCCGAATTCTTGCTATGGTGAGATTCTTTTCAGAGGTCCACATAGCCAGATCGTCTGCAGACATTGAGCTATGGACTTTTCTTGGTATATCTCTGTAATGTCGTTTATATACACCAGGAAGAGTGTGAGTGACAGTACTCCCCCTTGGGGTACTCCCTGCTCGAGTGTCACCTTTTTGCTCATCTGCCCTTGTACTTGGACTCTGGCCGTTCTTTGTTTGAGGTAGTGGTTGATCCACTTGTACATTCTCCCACAGACTTCACTTCTCCTTAGCTTGACTCTAAGTCCGTCTTTCCAGACTTTGTCAAATGCCTTTTCCAGGTCCACCCAAACCAAGGTAGTTCAGGACCAGAGAGTTAGTTTGATGACTAGCGCATCTTTTGCCTCACTATAATCCAAAGACAGCTCGTGTAACATCTTCAAGATAAAAACTGTCTGACTGTGACGACCATCATCGCTTGCGTTGGACAATTAACTATGGAGCATTCAGGAATTTGGTTGTTTGGATTTGTAGCTCAGTGCAGTTTTGAAGATTGCCAGCATGCTCGATTTTCCTGTGATTGATTCCCAAGTTGCGAAATGTAATTTAATTCAACAGCAATATATCAGGTGTGATAATGGAAAAGTCACATCAAAGCTTCTATACAGCTATACCGGTTACCTGTATAATGTTTGCGGTATCACGGCATGCCAGTCTTACATTCGTAGTACAGATCTTTGGGTTTGGTTTGCATGGCCTGTTCCATGATGGGTGAGGCATTGATGGGATGTGGCAGACTGCCTGTGCCTGGAGTCAATAATTACGCAAGTGCCAGCATGCGTTAGCTATCTTTAATTTGCATAGTTTGCACTTCTTGCTTACGAAAAGGAAGGACTTACTGGTCAAGTAGGACGGCGTTTCTGTGAGAGACTATACTCACTACAAACGGCTGCTGCTTTGCAAGGGGGCTGGGGAAAGTTGAGGCTTCACGAGCAGTCACAACAATGATATCTGGGCGAAACCGCTTGAGTATACCTGAAAACAAGGAGAAGTTCCGCTTACGGAACGTCGACCTCTAATACAGGTTGATAAAACAACATACAGGTATGTCTCACCTGCAGTACCTGGAGGGACACAACATGAATTCCACGTTACGGCCACAAGACCTTCGCCAGGGACAAAGAACAGACGATAACACCATACAAACAATATGAAAAGGCAAATATTATAGAACAGAGGTTATTAACCTATTCATTAGCTCTTTAAATATCTTTTGTTGCCTCCGGCCTCAATGTTTTCCATATGCGAAAAAGTTCAGGAATGAATTATCCGTGTGTTTAAAATTGGAAACAATTTTTGCAATTGAAAAAAATATGAATGAATATGCATTGTAAATAAACAATAACAATTTCTAACAAATGAAAATAACATGTTTTCGTACTGACCATTTTGACTGAAACCTCAACATATTCAACCCACACAACCCCCACAACTCACACAACTCACACAACTCAAACAACTCACACAACCCACACAACCCACACAACCCACACAACTCACACAACCCACACAACCCACACAACCCACACAACTCACACAACTCACACAACCCACACAACCCACACAACCCACACAACTCACACAACCCACACAACCGACACAACTCACACAACTCACACAACCCACACAACCCATACAACTCACACAGCTCACTAAACCCACACAACTCACACAACCCACACAACCCACACAACTCACACAACCCACACAACTCACACAACTCACACAACCCACACAACCCGCACAACCCACACAACTCACACAACTCACACAACCCACACAACTCACACAACCCACACAACTCACACAACTCACACAACCCACACAACCCCCACAACCCATTGGCACAATCTACGAAACTATCATCAGCTGTAAAGCACAAATACCATTTCAATAAAAGTTGGTGTGTTCACTGTGTGAGGTCGATCATTTGTCCTTTAATGTTAACTTTGTTCTGTAGGACAAGAAAAAATCAAAACAATAGGAGTGTCAGGACAGTAGGTTTGTGAATTTTTGGTAGCACATAAAATAAAGTTTGTTCAAACAGCTGTTAAAGATGCGAAGATTAGAATCCTTCAGAGATTAGATCTCCCTCTCGATCTGATCCAGAATGGAAGTGTGTATTGTAAATAACAGTACCATCATCCTTGCATGCTATATGGCGGAACGATTGACGGCCACAGTGAATGTACAGGACCTTGCACCATATCACCAAAGTTTCTCCCTTGTCGTCAGGGTCACAGATCATAACTACGACGTCTCCCTTGTCGTCAGGGTCAAGGTCGTCAAACGGCTCCCTTGTCTTCAGGGTCAAGGTCGTCGACTGGCTCCCTTGTCGTCTGGGTCAGAGACCTTTGATCGTCACCCTTGTCGTCAGGGTCAGAGACCTTCGACCGTCTCCCTTGTCGTCTGGGTCAGATATCGTCGACCGGCCAAGATAAGAATACCATGAGGCCTGGGGTAAGAGACAACAGAGTACCGGAAGCAGCAGGGACGAAAACGCAGATCGACCTAGAGAGCCCTCTTCATGTAGATGTCCAAGTGGAGTAAAGTTAGATTTATGATGATACAAAATGGGGGAAAAGGTTCGTTTGGGCCAGGCGATATGAAGCAACCAAATTTACCATGGAGATGTTGCTGGAGTTGTAGACGAGAGTGATATTCGTTAAGATCACGGAGAGAAGAGTAATATTGAAAAGTTAGTTTGCACTGGACAGGAGTCTGACATCTTAGGAAGACCAAGCTGCAGAATGATGCAAGTGGAGATGTATGAAGAGGCACCTCATGTGGATGAAAAGAAGCTTCTGCATCTTGGAGAAGTGAGACGATAACGTGGTAAGGAGAAAGAAAAGAACAAACTCAGTAGATAGTTACTATTCCAAGGTCGTATCATCCTAGAGTCAGTCGACTGAAAGGGCCTACTTCTACTTCTAGTCAAGTTGAGCAAAATGTAGATCCAGACTCAAAACGTCTATTCGCAATCCGATAAGGGAAAAGCAAAATAAATTCAAATACCATTGAACCTACAATTATCGGTTGGTGCATTTTGGGAAGCTTGGTTGGAAATAACCAGGAAAGTTTATCAATATTATAGGAGGAAAGAAAGAAACAAAACATGTCGGTTGAGGCTATGGACAATTTTATGGATGACAAAGCAAGAAAAGAAGTCATGGCAGGTCAACAAGCGTAACAAATCCAGAAATTGTGATTGCTGAAAAGTTAGATATGAAAATAGTCCAGAGTGACTGGACTGTGACACGTCACATACGTAGAAACCTGCACTTCTTTTCAATGGAAGCATCGCTCACTAGAATGGACCGCGCCCACTGCTTGATTGAAAGTAGAAAAAGCACATGGACGATCAAAGCATAGCGTCAGTTGGGGCAGACGCCAGTTCTATGTCGTCGCGGGAGAGATCGACTGGCAGAAGTCTGTAGGAAATAAATATGAAGAAACAAAGGAAGTTAACCATGAATTTAAGTGAAGAAATAGTAATACGATGTGTGTGTATGAGAGAGAGAGAGAGAGAGAGAGAGAGAGAGAGAGAGCATAAGATGATGTTGGTGTAACAAGACAACAAATAGTAGCAGAAGTAAAATGGAATGTGTACAAATAAAGCGAAGCTGCACCGGAACTGAGGGTCAAAAATAGATAGAAATATGTGCAGCTATGACTCAGTTAACGCACATTGAAACACATTAAAAAAACTTTCGTTACTGTTACAAAGTCTTCATCAGGAACAAAGAACAGACAAAAACATCTATCATATCACAAAGTAAAGAATACACACAGTATGGAGTACGCAAGGTAACATCAGTATTAATCAGAGAGTATCCTAGAATATGGGAATCATGGTACGCCATTTATGTCCCCAGTCTCCAGTTACTGAGACGGCGAGGAAAGTGGAAATAGTCGTCAAGATGGCGGCTTCCGGTGAAGGATGTAAAGTGTGTAGCACACAAGAGACGTGTCGGGACATACACCTAGAGAACCACTGACACCACCGGGCAATGGATTTGGGGCCTAACCGCGTACAGACTCTACCGCACGCAATGCATGTTAGAACACATGAATACAAACATCTGTACATATACTTTCTGGTCCCCTAGGGAAAAATCTGCTGTTGATATAGACAGTGAAGTTGCAACTCCTCTTATGATTACGATGTTTCCAAAACTGTGTTGAAAGAAGTTTTTTTTTTTTAGAGAAGCCACGTAAAAACTGGATGTAGTAGATCAAAGATTAGAAGCTGTAATGGTAGGACGTTGAATGGTTTAGGCAAGCTGGACAATTTCATCTCAGAGACTAATGATGTGAAACTTTATATACTGAGTGTGTCAGAGACAAGACTAACAGATGTCGGATAAGTCAGGAAAGAGCAGTATGCATTTATGTATTCAGGAGAAGTAATCCGTGAACAAGGAGTAGGAATAACTATTTCTCTAAACAGGTCGAAACATATCTGTGTAGTTATTGGAATAAAGTTGAGAATTAAAATATTCGATATTTACATTTTTACAAATGTATGCACTGTATCAGAACTTACTGATACAAAATTTAAGAATATTATGAAAACTATTGATTTTCTGAGATAAATGAAAGATATGAACTCTAAAATAGAACAAAGAAGCACAAGAATATATTAGGACAATTTGGACTAGGAATAAGAAAAGTCAGAGGAGATAGGCTGCTATATTTTTGTTAAGAAAACAATTTGTTACAGGTAATACATTTTTCCAATGTTGTATGTAACATATTTGTCCAACACTCAACATGTTACATGCAATATATTTATCCAATAAGCTTCTAGAAGATAATACTCTTGAAAACCCCCACAGGAATTATAATAAGAAATTGGATTAACTTTGAAAAATGGAAATATTGCTCATAGAACCGACTTTATTACACCTGGACGCCCTCATATTTGCTCAGCCCCTTTTACTGCTGAACGTGCCGACGACAGAGCCTGAACTCTGTAACACCCGCGGCGGCTCCGAAAATTTCCCTTGACTTCTTCACGTACCCATTGACAGCTGGGTCGACAAGGAAAAGCTGTCATACCGACAAGAAATAAGGACAGGCCCTGGCTGTCGAACGAAGCGCTACGTAATCTGAACTTATTATGTTGGCATTATCAACCAAGCTCACCAGCCCTAGGCATAGGTAGACATTAGTAATATAAAAACCACATTCCAAAACAGTGTTACAATGGCACAAGCTTAGCCAAAATGCAGACTATGGTTCTTATCACAATCCTGTAGTGAATAAAATGGCAATCACATGGGAAAAAGACGATATACAAAGGATATCCAAATAGATATGTCAGCATTAACGTAACCAGACATTAAAGTAACCAGATATTACATTTATAAAACATTAAAAATAATCAAACATTGAAGTAACCATACATTCAATTAGTCAAACATTAAAGTAATCAGACAATAAAGTAATCAGACATGCAAATAATCAGAAATTCTCGTAATCAGAAATTCAAGTAATCAGACAATAAATTAATCAGACATGCATGTAATTAGACTTTCATGTTATCAGACATTCAAGTAAACAGACAATGAATTAGAGAGACGTTAAAGTACTGAGACATGAAATTGACCAGACAATAAAGTACCGAGACATGAAATTAACTAACCATTAAAGTACTGAGACATGAAATTATCCAGATATTAAAGTACTGAGACATAAAATTGGCCAGGCATTAAAGTACTAAGTTATGAAATTATCAAAATATTAAAGTACTGAGACATGACATTTCTTAGATATTGAAGTACTGAGTTTTAGAAATTATCCAGATATTTAAGTGCTGAGACATGAAATTCTCCCGGAATTAAAAAGAAATACCTAGTGGAAGTAAAAAATAAATAAAAGTAACAGCTTACTGCTTATAATAATACACACGAGAAAGCACAGAAAGAAATGTATGCACAAATTTTCCTAAAAACAAACATATGAGCAACAAAAGAAAACATTTGCCTAAAAACAAACATTGGCACAAAATAAAACATTTGCATAAAAACAAGCATATGTACACCAAATAAAACTCTACCGATAAAAGCGTTTAAGAACAATCAAGTAAAATGAAAGAAAGAAAAAGAGACTACAAAGTAAAGAGTATTGGATAATGCGATACCTTCCCTGGGGAGACATGCAAGATCATATAAAATATTGGAAAGAAGCACATAGCCAGTGCTATGTAAGCAGAAATGAAGCAACTTTCAAACACAAGGATGCTTAAATGTTGAGGACGCATAAAGAGGAAGATGGAGACAATAAAAAAGATATATCAAGCAGATGAGCGGAATGTGTTTGTGAACTGTTCTGCGACCACTTAAATAAAAATCCATATATATCTAATAATGACGGACCCAGTATTCTTGATAGAAATAAAGCAATAAAGATATGCGAAAATTGAAAGCAGCAGGTATGAACACAATGCATGTACTAATAATACAGGCTCTAGAGCAGGAGAGGACAGCCCAGTAACCATTGCGCACCACTGACAAACGAATGAAGAATTGTGGTCTAATCTCCACACGCATGATACTGCATATTCACAAACAACTTCCGAATTATAATTTAAAATGTTATTAAAAATAAATACTTCAATTAAAAATTATATAAAATTCAAATTCAGTTTGGCGCAGCAGCTGTTTTTAGTTGTTGATATTCTCATTATTTAGAGCAGGGATTATCATCAGTTTAAGATCGCGAGCAACATTCACGTGTAACTTAACTTAACGTATTAATACTGGCTTAGAAGACTCTGCAGAGCCTGTATACAACCAGTTACCATTAAGTGCGCAAGCACAGTGCAATCTAAAGGTTTCATTTTTGGAAAACAATACAATTTTAAAATTCACCAGGTTAATGACATCCTTGTGCTTGAAAGCCACTCAGAAGTTCAGTGATGTTCAGATGTGAATCAGTTAATTGTAATCATGATTTGTTCTTCAGGTATTTTAAAAGTGAAGAAGCTTTTGTAGTGGCGTAGACTTTTTACTTAAGGCTTCGCTGACTCACAACAAAGACTATAAGACGTTAACAAACCACAGAATACACTCAAACTATCGTCAATCATTTAGACAAATCGATATCATGTATTTACATGAATAATGGTTGCCAAATTTCAACAACTGAAAAGAACTCCTAAACTAATTAAGAATATATATACTAAACTACCGCAGAAGATACAATCAAGTGCTAATGACGTTACTCGTGTAAACTACATACAATTAAGATTCTTCGTCTCGTAGGAAATAATGTAGGCTAAATCCTAAACTTAGCATAATTCAATAGTATTATAAATCCATGGTTCTATCTAAGTCGTCTCTCGCATAATCTACGATGTTGATGTTCCGTCGTTCATGCCCGGGTTGCTGCTTTAGGCTGACAAACATCTCAGCATAAGGTACCACATGTTATGTTTCACTTACACTGTTGGCAGTTAGATAGTGTATGAGACACACCCTTTTAGTGCCCGTGTTACACCTATGTCGGACAATTTCGTTCTCTGATGGCTCAAGTGATGCATCTCTGTTTCCGAACTCACGTACCTTTGGGAGCACAGTTCCTAGTATTTGCTGAATCATGATCGAACCGAACTCTCGTATCACTGGGTTCACAGTTCCTGGGATTCGCTGAATCCTAATCGAACCGAACTCTCGTATCACTGGGAGCACAGTCTATAGGAATCGCTGAATCCTAATCGAACCGAACTCTCGTTCCACTGCGACCTTGAAGGGTCACTGTTCTTCCACAGACAACAAACGCCATGGTCCTTTGGAGAACATTCGGACTGCCTTCTACATCCAGTCATTTCGTACCGAGACGAATCTTCTCACTCGATGTGATCAGATCTCTACCTCCTTTTGTTTACAGGGTGTCCCAGTCACACAGTTGAGCACAAGGGTGTCCCAGTCACACAGTTGAGCACCAGGGTGTCCCAGTCACACAGTTGAGTACCAGGGTGTCCAAGTCACACAGTTGAGTACCAGGGTGTCCCAGTCACACAACTGAGCACCAGGGTGTACCAGTCCCACAGTTGAGCACAAGTGCAAGGCTCTATGTGTAAACGCTCTTTCTCTCTCTCTATCTAAAATTTGCCTACATCATTTGTGCATTGTCTTTTATATCGTATTTACTTAGCTCTAGAAACAAAATGGCCGACCAGTGGTCCTCATCCGTTGGCTGACCAGCCTTTCTCTCATTTACTCCCACCCAATCTAGGGTCACATTGGTTGTATGAATCATAGATCATTGTCCCTTTTCTGTGCCAGCCTGGTGTGTCCGTTCTGATCTTCAAAGCAACATGAAGCCACACAATGCTGACCCTGTCCAGAGTCCAGCATGAGAAACAAATTAAGTATTTGGAAAACATAGATATGTATGGAAAAGACAACATATACTGACAGCAAGCTGTCATTGGCACAGTTTATTTATCATGTGAAGATGTGGAAACATGAATACGACAATGATGGCCATGTTCCTCTGATTTGTTCAATATTTACTCAGAAAATGTTTATCGAGAGATAAGATCAAATGTCAACATTCATTAACGATGAAGTATCAATAAATAAGTTCGACACATTACTGCTAACTGGAAGCGAACAATAATAACGGAAACTGTTGAATCAGATAAAGAGCAAAAGTCAGGTTCATTGGAAAAAAGAAAACTATCAAAATTTGCAAATGTTAACTTGAATTATACAATACAGGTAAAACTAGGCTATCAAATACTGGAACAGATCAGGAGTTACCCTTGTCTTGAAAATATAATAAATATTATTCATCGTTGTCTAGTTTGTCACTCTTGTGTTCGACACACTTTTGTCACCATACACTGCTTGCATTCTGCGATGAATATCAACTGGTCGACATCCATCAGCTGTTAGAAACCGAATCACCGTTCGCTGATCAACTCTAGACGGATTCCGTATCACATATATTAACAATGTAATATATATATATATAAATATATTAATAATAATAATAATGGATAGACAAAAAATATGCACACGCACACACAAACACACACACACACGTATACATATAATATAGGAATGGGCTGAATTCCATGGGAAACACACACAAAAAAAAAATAAGACAAATTAAGAAATCCTTTTGAAAATTGAGGAACAAAGAGAACTGATGATTAAAACCAGAGTCAGGCATTTAGGACATTGTGGCCACATAAAGAGTCTTAACACCTTGTTGAAAACAATTCTGGAAGGAAGGGTGGAGGAAGTAAACAACGCTATAGGTAGGGGATAACATCAAAGGATGGACAGAGGACACTTGACAGAAGTAAACAACGCTATAAGTTGGGGATAACATCAAAGGATGGACAGAGAACACTTGACAGAAGTAAACAATGCTAAAAGTTGGGGATAACATCAAAGGATGGACAGAGGACACTTGACAGCAGTAAACAACGCTATTAGTTGGGGATAACATCAAAGGATAGACAGAGAACACTTGACAGAAGTAAACAACGCTATAATTTGGGGATAACATCAAAGGATGGACAGAGAACACTTGACAGAAGTAAACAACGCTATAAGTTGGGGATAACATCAAAGGATGGACAGAGAACACTTGACAGAAGTAAACAACGCTATAAGTTGGGGATAACATCAAAGGATGGACAGAGAACACTTGACAGAAGTAAACAACGCTATAAGTTGGGGATAACATCAAAGGATGGACAGAGAACACTTGACAGAAGTAAACAACGCTATAAGTTGGAAATATAACATCAGAGAAAAGTGTGACATCAAGACAAATAACAGAGGACGTTGGAGGCAGATTTCAGCCAACCTCCGATGTGAAGGTGGCACTTTTATTGAACGCATATGTAGACAAAATACCAAATACCACAACACCTAAGGCGTTCGGTACATAGGTGTGCTAGACAAGGGTGTACTTTCGACACTAGCACACTAACAAGACTCGGTTATAGACTGAAATAGTTGTCTCATTCTCTGAACGTGGTACGTGGTAGTGCTAGATGGTATTACATTGAATTCGTGCCCTATTTGGTGTTGCTTCTCTGGACAAATTTGTCGTTACGTGGCAACGAAATGCTCCAGTATATCCAGATGTCAATTGATACTTGATATGTTGTTAGGAAAAACAGGGCAGCGAGGAAAGGAATTGATCAGTGCACCCTACAAAAATAAACTTCATAATAAGACGATTCTTAATTAAATAATTGAAATAAAATAGCATGGACAGCGCGTGGCGCAGTTACTGTCTCTGAAGAAAAGCGTCAACACCACCTACGTCAGGTCGAACACAATCCGAGTAATTTAAGTCTAACACTTCATCCTGACGGCATTGACAGAAATGGAGCTACCTCTACCTATATATAAAATAGATTCTGCATTATGCGAAGATAAGTCTGTCTACAATCCTACAAATAAGAGTGTCGTCCCTTTCTCTAATCAAAGACAACCGCAGATCTCGGACGCCTTGAAGACTTCACTCCCAAGCACTTACGAACTGAACGAGACGGCTTGTTCATGGATGTTTGTGAATTACAGCAATAGAAGTGTGTGTTACAACCAGAGATGTTTGTGAATTACAGCAAGATAAGTGTGTGTTACAACCAGAGATGTTTGTGAGTTACAGCAAGAGAAGTTTGTGAGAGTCAGCCAGAGATATTTGTGAGTTACAACCAGAGATTTTTGTAAGTTACTGCCAGATATGTTTGTTAGTTACAGTCAGATATCTTTGTGAGTTACAGCCAGATATGTTTGTGAGTTACAGTCACAGATGTTTGTGAGTTACAGCCATATATGTTTGTGAGTTACAGCCATATATGTTTGTGAGTTACAGCCAGATATGTTTGTGAGTTACAGTCAGATATGTTTGTGAGTTACAGCCATATATCTTTGCGAGTTACAGCCAGAGATGTTTGTGAGTTACTGTCAGATATATTTGTGAGAGACAGTCAGATATGTTTGTGAGAGACAGTCAGAGATGTTTGTGAGTTATGGCCAGAGAGGCTTGTGAGTTACAGCAAGAAATGTATGTGAGTTACAATCAGAGACGTTTGTGAGAAACAGCCAGACATATTTGTGAGTTAGTCAGAGATGTTTGTGAGTTAAAATCAGAGAGGCTTGTGAGTTACAGCGAAATATGTTTGTACGTTACCTCAAGATATTCCAGGAATCTAACTCAGAAAATGCAGATGTTCTCGAAGAGATCTTGTCAAATTTTTATTGCTTCTTTTGTGGTAGCTGTATTTCCAGCTTAGCTTGGGGCGTCTTTCTTTTTTAATGTGATTATTTTTCTTGGTAATTTCATTGACGTTGTTTCTGATTTATTGCTGCTGTTGCTTCTATTATAGTAAAGGATGTAGTTTTTTGTATAGTTATGGTGTCGTTACTCAGCGCTTGTTTTTATCTTGTGTTTGTTAATATTTGTGTGTGACTTCTCTCTATCAATTTCTCTCGCTTTATTTCTCTCTCTCTCTCTCTCTCTCTCTCTCTCTCTCTCTCTCTTTCTCTATGTGTGTTAATCTGCCCATAACGTGGACGATAAAAGGAGTCAATTCTGAGAAACGCAATTCAAAAGTCGCACATAGAGCTAGGCTAATGGCGTCACGATGACGAAGGAGCCAACATGAACAGAGAATGCATCTTCATCACCTAACAAATACGTGTGTGTGTAAGATGTTTCAACTCAGAGAATTAAAGAAACAGTGTAATACTAAACATTGGTTGTGAATGACTAATTTCAAAATTTGTCTGTGTGTCTTAGTAGACATGTGTTCATTTTTTATTGGAAGATTCTCTACCGTCATGTCACGTCCAAAAATACTTAAACAAAAAGCGGGATCCAGTCTCATTTAATGGAGAGAAAAAGTTTACTTTCAAATATCCAGGCACCTCAAGTCACATGGACATGATGGAGAGAAAAAGTTTACTTTCAAATATCCAGGCACCTCAAGTCACATGGACATGATGGAGAGAAAACGTTGACTTTCAAATATCCAGGCACCTCAAGTCACATGGACATGATGGAGAGAAAACGTTGACTTTCAAATGTCCAAGCACATCAGTCACATGGGCATGGTGGAGAGAAAAAGTTGACTTTCAAATGTCTTAAGTGTTACTATTCTGTTCAATTAAGAATTATTCTTTTTTTGGTGTTCAGTAGGTGTGAAACCTTCTACAATCTACAGAATAATGAAGATCCAGTATTGAGAAAGCTGTCTGAGTCAGAGGAGAGTATAGGAAAGAGTAGGAAGATTTCAAAACGGAAGACAAATCGTCATTAATGAACCGTGGCGTTGGAGACCAGCATGCGTGTGACACAATGAAACAGCAGATCGACCAGCTAGTCCATTGCAACAGGCAAGTCACTATTGATGAAAAAGCCGTAGATTTCAAAATGATTCCAGGCGCTGCGCACGTAACTGTGCATGATGACCTCAGTTATATGAAAGTGTGTAGCGCATGGATGCCAAGACAGTCGAAAACGAGGTAATCGAGGTGCAACATTGATTAAAGATCACACCAGAAGACTTTTTTTCTAGAAGACATCCATAGGCTAGTGGACAGGTGGACAAAGTGTGTTGTCAGGCACGGGGACAATGTCCAAAAATAAAACACACACAATGTATTGTTTGCACTCTTGTAAAAACGTTATTAATAAAAAAAAAAACTGTTACTTAATTACTTCCTCTCGTATATTCAAACAACTCGTTTGAAATACATGCATTAAACATTGCTGCAGAAATAATAAACATCCCAACAAGCCAATGTCAGCAGGATGTATGCCAAATATACACGAATGTCAGTTCTGCAAGTCCCCAATAGTGGATGATAAGCTGTCACAGCTTTAAAAAGACGTAAGCGAACTTGAACACAAAAGAAGTACACTACTTCAGTTGATACCATCACGCTCTGACATTCTAAGAAACAAGACAGCAGACATGTTAGCAGAAGAAGGGGCCCCACAGGAACAAAAAAACAACAAAAGCCACATTCCAAGAAAAGAAGACCGTTATCCAAACCATAAGGAAAGTCGACGAAACGAATAACAACTATTACTAGATTGATCGACTGAATCACGGATTCAATAATCAATTACATCTATAAATGATAGTCCTATCGTATATGTGTAAGTGCGGACCAACACCACGGACAGCCTTATGCATTCTACAGGACAGCTGTTTGCTTAGGCAATTGTACACAGAGCTCTCGTCCATGGAGACGAACTTTCCTATAAAGACTTGCCGAACTCTTCATCATGGCAATGTAAATCCAGAGAACTAGACTTCGCATGCAGACATAATTAAAACAAATACAAACAAGAAGATGTAGAAGAAGAAGGAGATGATCTTGCAGTTATTTGTCAACGATGGCGTGCTATGTCGTTTAGATTCTAGGAGATTGAAGATGACGTCCACTTAATGCTTGGTGATTTTGAGTTTTGTTAGATAAAAAGGAGAAATTGAAAAAGGCATAATAAATGTGCCAAGCTATTAGACCATTTAAAACCCGTGGAACACAGGTCTTTAACAGATACACAGCAAGTGATCCTGGTCCGAGCCAACCGTTCCAGCTCTGCCCGAGTCTTCCCCGTTTCCTTCACGCTTGCCTCCAACTCGCATTCCCCTTTGTGTTTGGGTCTATCTCTGCTTCTCTTGCCCTGATGTATTCCATAACAAAGATCTATTGAAATATTATCAGTTGGTGTCCTTCTTTAAGTGATGTGCATGTAACAATTATGACAGAGGACTGCATTATATGAAAGCAAACAGTGTTTTTATAAATCATGGGATTCTCCTTGGAGTTGAAAACGGTGACCAAAATGTGTTTTGGTCGAATAAGCGCTTCATCTATTGTTTGACAGATCGGTGCTTGTACCAGCCTGCAGTTGCCGTATGAATGGCGGTTGTGGTGTGGAAAGTGTGTGATGGGTGGAAATCGCCGGTACATTGTAATTTATTTGTTAACAATTTTTATTTGGGAGTGGTGGGGGAGGGAATAACTGGTACTCCACTTGAAAACTGAGGGGCGACTGTACGATAATAATGCTTGCTTCTCAGATATATCATTAAAGTCCCTACCCTCCCCCAGGTGCCAGAAATAGGATATAACATCGGTATGGTAGTTTGTTTTTTTAATGTGGGTGAAATTCAATTTGAAATATGGCTCTACAGCGCCAACCATTGATCTTTCAATTATATCCTCCCCCATTGTTTAATTTGTAAAGCGAGTCTGAATTGGCTGGTGAAGATTGAGGAATCCTTTCTTCGTCCAACTGACGGTGACAGTGAACCTACATCTATTTCCAGTTCTCTTGATGAATATCATTCATATTCCAGTTAATATTATCACAAAATATGAGAAAACATGTGTGCGCATATGATTACGTGGATGCCCGTATAGATGCCACTATGGATGCGAGTATGGATGCCCGTATGGATGCGAGTATGGATGCCCGTTTGGATGCCAATATGGATCCCCGTATGGATGCCCGTTAGGATGCCCGTATGGATGCCCGTATGGATGCCCGTATGGATGCCAATATGGATGACCATATGAGTGCTCGGTATCATTGAATAGGTCAACTGTAAGTCTTCAAGTATGCCACAAAAGGCAACAAAAGAAGAGGTTGTGCATGGGGCGAACAACCACCGGCATGTACAATCAATTTCTATACACACTAATACAGCCAGAACGCGTTTAGTGTTTGGTGCAAGCTTCATTACAGGTAGAACTGTATAATGACAGCCTGACACATCACAAGACACATGGCTCCATCTATAAATTCTCTATTATTCATATTTCTCTGTTCCTCATCAGATTTCATGGAACCGTATTACATTGACAGTAAGCCTCAGCTTGTTCATAGCTAGTCCTTTATTAAGTAACACTAGTGAGACCCCAGTTGGCTGTCTAACTCCCTCCACTTAAGTAACACTAGTGAGACCCCAGTTGGCTGTATAACTCCCTCCACTTAAGTAACACTAGTGAGACCCCAGTTGGCTGTCTAACTCCCTCCACTTAAGTAACATTAGTGAGACCCCAGTTGGCTGTATAACTCCCTCCACTTAAGTAACGCCCGTGCAACCCCAGTAATCTCTTTCTCACTCCAACTCACTTTACCTCTTTTTGTCTCTCCCTATATATATACCTGCCCCTGTCTCTCGCCTCTCTTTCTCCTCCCTGTATTTTCCCCTCTCTCCCTCCCCTCTCTCTGGTTGTCTTGTGTCACATATAGTTAAGATTCATCCTCATTGCATGAGAAGCGTATGTGTGGCGGAGTGGTAGAGCTCTCTCTTCTCACTGCAATGTTACCGAGATTGATTAACGTTATCGTTACGCTCCGGTCAATTCAGATGTAAATGGACACTGGTTTTCTGTTTGGGAAAGAAAGACAGCATGCAAAGTAACTGGTCTCACAAGAGACTGAGATAAGCTGCAATAAAATGTGTAACATTTCCTCCCTCATAGCTGTGGCAGCTATTGTACTAGTTGTAGCTTTAGCAGCATATTTACCTCGGCAACTAGCCCTCTTACAAATATTCTGCATAGACTTGGTCGTCTTTAGAAAGCATCTGCAGTATTGTATATGCACGATGAGGCGGCCAGCCACCTGAACAATCCAACTGTCTCACTTTGCGACATACATAATAAAGTATAATACACCTGTTTAATTCATCCCTATCGAGGAGCCTCTATATCCACACGGGATCAACGCGTGGCACTGCATATTATAACTTATATCTTTCTCCACCCGAGTGCCCGTACATTCACCAAATCAGCGTGTCCTGTGCGAGCCAACCCAATTCTTCAAGACATTCAGCTCCGCGTCTGTGGTCCGGCTGCAGAATTTACGACTTCTGTCCTTACGTTGTCTCTAACATCGTGCTGCCTTATTATAGCGAAGCATGTACCATAACCATAGACCGAGTTCTTTTTTGTTATTGCAATGCAGATTTGGTAATGTGTCAGTCAACCTAATATTAGCCCTAACCAGGGCTTAATTAATGGATATCACAAAGTAACCAGGGTCTAAAACTCACGGTCCATGGGCCAAGTCTTGTCTGTGAAGTCCATTTATTTGGTTATAGGAGTGATTCATGTTTAAGTATCTGAAAAGGGATAAAAAAAAGATAAGAGTAGAGGTCATGATTTCCTTTAAATAGGAACCTGCAGGATTTTAATAGCCGATACATAGTCAGTCTAACTTCTTAGAATACATTGATTAAATGTCAGTTGACGGCACACAACATATATTAGTACAAATGACAACCCCTCCTAAATGAAGATGTGAACTTCATATCATCATCAGTTCCATAACCCAGACGGTCGCTGAGGCACCGTTACAGCAGTTTGTAGTACCAGCTTCCACCATACAACAATGGTCCGTCTTGGGCCGCTACACCTGACGAAGCCCATCTCTCTCCAGGTGGCAGCTCATTATAGTTGTGTCTAAATTTCATACAATAAAGCTGACCCTGTCTTCAGCTAGGGCAAAGGGCGCCAATCTCGTGAAGTTCAGCCGTGTGAACTAGACCCTGAAATATGACACATGTTTAAGCGTAGTGCTATTCATATAGCCGATGTCCATTCCAGGATAATTGGACGGAAGAAAACACACAAAACGAACGAATTAACCAGTCCAAACTGAAAACAACAACACGCTTCCGTGAACATAAGTAAGTATAAGTCGTCGACTAGTGTGAACTCCCGGCAAATCCATGGTCTGGCGGCATCTATAATAAACTTCATATAACAAATTAAAAGAACATGTCTTGTTTGTTGACCTTGTTTTTTTTAACTGTACGATAAGTACAAGTCAAATCAGTCCCTAATTGAAATAAAAATCTGAACAAATGTAAGAAACAATGCAGCACCGTAGTACCAGTTTGTGTGCAATAAACAAGCACGCAGTAAACTTTAAAACACAAATTTAAGATTAATTTGATCCAACAGATATTTACCTCGACAGCTTTTCGTCTGAATGTCTGCATAGCTCTTATTCAATATTTGGCGTATCAATTACCCGGGGCACATATTTCACGATAGGATAACAAGTGTTACATATTTTCATTTACTGGATAGTTCAGTGACAATATTTAATGGGAGCAGATCACATATTTGTATTCCTCCAGCACCGTTTATTCTCTCACAATTATAATAACTTAACTAGAGACTGCTCAAACCGTCGATTCTAAAACTAGCGCTATTCATAGACTAGACTTGCGTTAGCTATCCATCCCCTCCACCACCACCCTCCGATATAGTTTTCATAACAAGGGTACATATTGACCGACATTACTTTTTATTGGACTCTTCAAACAATGTCGTCAATGTCTAAAAAAATAAACCTGTTGAGAAAATATAATAGCTGTACTTGAGGAGAATCCGTGGTCTCTCTCTTGTAAACTAGTGGGGACTAGTAAATCGAAAGCCCGTATCTTCTCTGAGTGTCTGGTCTGCAGATGCAGCGCATGAGTTGTCGGCAGGCGGCCAGCTGTAATATTCGACTGTTAGAAATTCGCTGAGCCAAACGGATATGTTCTACACAGCGCTGCTATTCCTTCCCCGAAGAACAATCGACGACTCGGTGTTGCCTAAGGTCATGCATTCCTACGTTCACACTGTCTTACGGTGAATTCGCGAATGGCTCAATAATTTCGTCGATGGCACACATTTGACTTGCAAATCTGGAGGAATTCTACAGTCAATACATGCTTACCAAGATCCGACTTTTGAGGAAATGGCGCATTTATTAGTCGAAAAACAATCGTAGTTATCCCTCGTTTCCTCTATGCTCATTCTGAATATGTTGTACCGATCGCGTGGCCTCAGACGACGGTGACGCATTTTTCAAATGTCAGCACTATCAAATGTCAGCCCTATCATTGCTCAGCACTATCAAATATCAGCACTATCATATGTCAGCACTATCAAATATCAGTCATATCAAATGTCAGCCCTATCAAATGTCACCACTATCAAATAACATCACTATCAAATGTCAGCCATATCAAATGTCAGCACTATCAAATGTCAGCCCCATCACATGTCAGCACTATCAAATATCAGCACTATCAAATGTCAGCCATATCAAATGTCAGCACTATCAAATGTCAGCCCCATCACATGTCAGCACTATCAAATATCAGCACTATCAAATGTCAGCCCTATCATATGTCAGCACTATCAAATGTCAGCGCTATCATATGTCAGCTCTATCAAATGTCAGCCCTATTAAATATCAGCACAATCAAATATCAGCACTACCAAATGTCAGCACTATCAAATGTCAGCCCTATCATATGTCAGCTTTATCAAATGTCAGCCCTATCAAATATCAGCACTATCAAATATCAGCACTACCAAGTGTCAGCACTCTCAAATATCAGCACTATTAAATGTCAGCCCTATCATATGTCAGCACTATCAAATGTGAGCCCTATTATTTGTCAGCACTATCAAATGTCAGCCCTATCATATGCCAGCACTATCAAATGTCAGCCCTATTACATATCAGCACTATCAAATTTACTATCAAATGCCAGCCCTATCATATGTCAGATCTATCAAATGTCAGCCCTATTAAATATCAGCACTATCAAATTTCAGCACTATCAAATGTCAGCCATATCAAATGTCAGCACTATCAAATGTGAGCCCTATCATATTTCAGCACTATCAAATGTCAGCCCTATCATTTGCCAGCACTATCAAATATCAGACTTAACATATGTCAGCACTATCAAATGTCAGCCCTGTTAAATATCAGCACTAACAAATATCAGCCCCATCACATGTCAGCACTATCAAATATCAGCACTATCAAATGTCAGCCCTATCATATGTCAGCACTATCAAATGTCAGCACTATCAAATGTCAACCCTATCAAATATCACTACTATAAAATGTCAGATCTATCAAGTATCAGCCTTATCAAATGTTAGCCTTATCAAATGTCAGCCCTATCAAATATCAGCACTATCAAATGTCAGACCTATCAAATGTCAGCACTATCAAATGTCAGCACTATTAAATTCAGCCCCTTCAAATGTCAGCCCTATCATATGTCAGCACTATCAAATATCAGCACTATCAAATGTCAGCACTTAAAAATGTCAGCACTATAAAATGTCAGCGCTATAAAATGTTAGCCTTATCAAATAACAGCCCTATCAAATGTCAGCACTATAAAATGTCAGCACTATAAAATGTCAGCACTATAAAATGTCAGCACTATCAAATGTCAGCCCTATCAAATATCAACACTATAAATTGTCAGATCTATTAAATATCAGCCCTATCAAATGTCAGCCATATCAAATGTCAGCACTATAAAATGTCAGCCCTGTTAAATGTCAGCCTTATCAAATGTTAGCCCTATCAAATGTCAGCCCTATCAAATGTTAGCCCTATCATATGTCAGCACTATAAAATGTCAGCACTATAAAATGTCAGCCTTATCAAATGTTCTCAATATCAAATGCTAGAAGTAAGTGAAATGCCTACCTTGTTTGTAACGAGGAATTGGGATTTAATTCTGAAAAAGGAGCATGAGAAACGGCTCCCACATCAAAATAATTAATCAGGCCTAGAACTTACCCACTCCTGACACAGGGAGCCAGTAATCAAAAATAACTAAACAGATCTCTTTCGAGGCTGTAATTAGGATGACTATAGTGCATGGTGAGGAGGAGGACCCAGATCTCCTCAGGCAAAATATACTAATCAGGCAAAATATACTGATCAGGCAAAATATAATGATCAAGCAAAAAATTCTGATCAGGCAAAACATACTAATGACGCAAAACATACTGATCAGGCAAAAAATACTGATCAGGCAAAACATACTAATGACGCAAGACATAGTGGTCAGGAAAAATATGCTGGCCAGGCAAAACATTCTGGCAGACAAAACATACTGATCAGACATGTTAGTCAGGGTCAGACAAAACTTACTGATCAGACATATTAGTCAGCGTCAGATAAAATATACTGATCAGACATGAAATTCAGCGCCAGGTAAAACATACTGATCAGACACATGTTAGTCAAGCTCAGGCAAAACATACAGGTCAAGACCCTCACCTTGCCAAACCCGTAGTCCTCCCTAGAAACATGCTGTATTCATGGCCGCCTGGCTAACGAGGTGAGGAATCGATGTGATCCCCGTAGTAGTGAGCTACACACAGATGAAGCCAAGCATAATCCAACCGTCTGAAGGAACCAGGTCCACCTACATATATGTGAGGAAAGCTACAACAACCCGCAACTAAACGTCCTTTTCAGGGCGCACAAAAAGAGTAATTTTACTCATTGTAGGCATCCAACAACAACAAAGATACATGGTATCTGTCTAGGACATCGGCCTGAAGCTCCTCATATCCCAAAAATTTACGTGGACTCCGAATGAAACGAAAGATGAGATACTGACTTGACGAGTCGTTTCAAAGACCAAACTTCCGTAAGACAAAGTTTTTATTTTTTATCGGAGTTAACATAAAAACCAAATCCAAATAGTACGTGATGACTGCTAGAGCAAGCGGCCTTCAATTCCGGAGTCTTTTAAAATCCTCCATGAAAAGATCAGTCCATGGCAACAATTGCTGTCAGAGATCAAGATAACTCTTCATGTACAAAGTCGCAATCTGTGTGAGGTAGGGTGACTAGTTCTCTTTCTTGTTGTTTTTATGTAATGTACCCACTTACAGCTGGGTCGACTGGAAAAGCGGTCGTACCAGGAACTAACCACAGCCCGGGTTTGTTTCTGCCTGTTCGTGAACTCGAACCCCTCGAACGATGTAATCCAGTCTAGTAAGCCAACTCACTGTCAAGTAGGCTACACTCCCTGTATGCCCCAGGAACGAGAAAAAGTTCAGTAGCGATAACACAACAGAACAGAACATGAAGAGTATAGCGCTCTTGGCAACTACGATAGAATGCACGACCAGACGTATGATGATGTCATTGGTACAACGAGAGAGGAAACTCAAGCTGAAACAATAATTTTCCAAACAACGAAATGCCTCTTCAAACGTTAGTACATCAAATGAACATGCAATAAGTCAAGTTTCTTAATAAAGACTTCTTATTTCTTATACGCCCTGTACTTATACAAGGGGCAAATGTTCCTGTGCAGGTCCCAGCTCTGGTGTGAGCTGGGTGTAGCTTGGAGGAGAATTTCATGCTTAGCGGGCTAGGCTCGAGCAGCTTATTACTCCGCTGTATTGGGACACATGCGGCAAAGTGCGATTCCATCTTAATAGACTCAAACACTAGAGCAAAGTAGACCCGCAGTCTGTTAGGCGCCATCTATGCTGCTCTAAACAAACCACCAAACCATGGCCGGTGTTAGGCCATGTCACACAGTTAGTCACCTCTTACGACATGGGCACTGTGGGGCAGTGGTGCTATTCTTGTCCTTGTCATACTCGAATAATAATGACATGATTGCTAAATCCTGAAAACAATTTCTAGAAGATCAATCTGTAAAAGAGTACCGGTTATCATGTTAAAGGAAGTGACATTCTATTCCCTGATAAAGAGAGAATATTTGAAGGCATCAGCGTGTTGCACGCAGTATCACTAATCTAACAAGTAATGTGGAAGAGCAATTGATTCGAAGTTCTAAAAATGTTGACAGATTTTTGATAGCTCTTGACCAGAGTACAGATGTATTCCGATACCGCGCACTGTGCAGTGTTCGTAACATGTATAGATGTCAGTTTCAATACAAGAAGAGTTTATAGACAGCTAATTGGTACCACAACAGGACAACGTCATGTACCATAGACTCAATGAGTGACTATAACATGCTACATTACCTTGGGACATATCTTTATTTGTGGCAGCAGATGATCTTCTGAGAGTATTGGTGTTGTTGGATTAATAAAGTCTAACTTGCGTAGTCTCACAGTTCCAGTGAATAACCTCACATTCATCCATTGTATTTTGCACCAAGAAACTTTGTGCGATAAAAGTCTACAAATGAAGAATGTTACTAACATTGTTGTTAAAACTGTTCATTTAATTTATTCAAGAGGATTAAATCACAGACAGTTAACCTCTTTTATAGAAAGCATTCAGAGTGAATACAGAGACATCTTGAGTCACACTGGTTTCTGAGTCACAGAAATGTCTTGTAGCGGCTTTTTAAACTAAAGATTCAGACCTTAATGATCATGAATACATGCAAGTTTCCAGAGCATGAGTACATGCAGGCTTCCATTTTCTTTTAATCGGTGACCTCGTTTCTTGAGCAGACCTAGTTGATCATTTGAATACATTCAACTTGAAAGTCCAGCGTACAAATAGGATTATAACAGATACGTGTCAATGTCTGAAGTCATCCAATGAAACTCACTTTGTGGGAGAATTAGTGAACTCTGTTGGTAACTTAGCCCACTTTGCCACTCTTAATTTCTTAGGAAAAGTTTAAGTCAAACGTTTGAAAGAGTCTGCTGATATGATCTTTAGCTTGCTCGCACAATTTACGTCAAACTCTTGAAGGAGCGTGCTGATATGATTTCTCTTGCTCGCACAATTTAAGTAAAACTCTTGAAGGATCGTGCTGATATGATCTCCCTTGCTCGCACAATTTACGTCAAACTCTTGAAAGAGCGTGCTGATTTGATCTCTAATTTTCTCGCAGAATTTACGTCAAACTCTTGACATAGCGTGCTGATTTGATCTCTAACTTGCTCACACAATTTGCGTCAAACTCTTGAAAGAGCGTGCTGATTTGATCTCTAACTTTCTCGCACAATTTACGTCAAACTCTTGAAAGAGCATGCTGATGTGATTTCTAACTTGCTCGCACAATTTGTTTCCCGATTTAAAGACTGTAGAAGCACTCGAACCACAATTTGTTGTCATTATTTGCACGATTTGCTGTAGATGTTGGTATGGAAAGCGTTTCTAAGAACTTGCAGTTTGCACCTGTGGAACTTCAGTGGGTCGCTGTCTTGAAACAGAGATATAATGTATTCGACTTTCAGACCACTGAGGGGTGGGGGGGGGGGGGCGGGTTGCGGCGGCGTTGGCTATTGGTTAAGCAACACGGCTCACAACCCAAAGATGCTGGGTTCGGTCTCCAATTCCAGCAGCGGCCGTTACCCCGGAGAAGCAAACCCTTTGAAACTGCAGAAGGAAGCAGACCCTTACATAAAATGCATGCCGAAGTCGGATGCACTGGGCCGACAGGCGCAAAATAAAAACATAGTGCAACGCACCGCCTTGGGGAATGGAGAAATAAGGCGAACGAAAAAAAGGACCGCTGAGTTATACTATTACTTCTACTGTCATTGCCTCATTACATGCAGGCTTCCAAAATCAGGGCTACCTCATTACATACATGCTTCCAAATCAGGGCTACCTCATTACATGCATGCTTCCAAATCAGGGCTACCTCATTACATGCAGGTTTCCAAATCAGGGCTACCTCATTACATGCAGGTTTCCAAATCAGGGCTACCTCATTACATGCAGGCTTCCAAAATAAGGGCTATGTGGACGTTTTTATTTGTATACATATGCCACGATTGCATGCATCTTCTGGAGTTTTTGTAATGTATTCAGTAGTATTTTCAAATCCGTATGCATGCAATGATTACATTTATTAATTTCTCCCAAACAACACGATATATTCTGCTCGTGCGTCTTTCATCAATTTTTTATGTGCTGCTGTCTTTTCTATTCCAAGTTTTATGATCTGTGTAGAAGAATCGATTGAGAGTTTGAAATGTACACAACAAATGTGTCAATTTGACATGCTCGCACAATACTTGTCAATTGTATATGGTCACACGAAAACTGTCAATTGTATATGTTCACGCGAAAACTGTGAATTGTATATGCTCACACGAAAACTGTCAATTGTTTATGCTCACGCGAAAACTGTCAATTGTTTATGCTCCCGCGAAAACTGTCAATTGTATATGCTCACACAATAACAGTCAATTGTATTTGCTCACACGAAAATTGTCAATTGTATATGCTCACGCGAAAACTGTCAATTGTATATGCTCACACGAAAACTGTCAATTGTATATGCTCACGCGAAAACTGTCAATTGTATATGCTCACACGAAAACTGTCAATTGTATATGCTCACGCGAAAACTGTCAATTGTATATGCTCCCACCAAACGTGTCAATTGTATATGCTCACACGAAAACTGTCAATTGTATATGCTCACACGAAAACTGTCAATTGTATATGCTTACACGAAATGTGTCAATTGTATATGCTCACACAAAAACTGTCAATTGTATATGCTTACACGAAACGTGTCAATTGTATATGCTCACACCAAACGTGTCAATTGTATATGCTCACATGAAAACTATCAATTGTATATGCTCACACGAAAACTGTCAATTGTATATGCTCACGCGAAAACTGTCAATTGTATATGCTCACGCGAAAACTGTCAATTGTATATGCTCACACAAAAACTGTCAATTGTATATGCTCACACGGAAACTGTCAATTGTATATGCTCACACCAAACGTGTCAATTGTATATGCTCACACGAAAACTATCAATTGTATATGCTCACACGAAAACTGTCAATTGTATATGCTGACACGAAAACTATCAATTGTATATGCTCACACCAAACGTGTCAATTGTATATGCTCACATGAAAACTATCAATTGTATATGCTCACACGAAAACTGTCAATTGTATAAGCTCACACGAAAACTGTCAAATTGTATATGCTCACATCAAACGTGTCAATTGTATATGCTCACACCAAACGTGTCAATTGCATATGCTCACACCAAACGTGTCAATTGTATATGCTCACACGACACGTGTCAATGAAGCGCAGATAATAGGTTACTAATTTATATATCTGTTTTCCTGTCTGACCACGAAGTTATGCATTGACAACCTGGATATGATGTTGGTTTTATTCTATCTGAGATCAAATAAATATTTAGCATGTACAATGCGTATTTTTTTCTGTACTATGTCCTCTATGTGGACCTCAGCAACTCGATAAGCACAGTAGCTATAGTTTGAATTATTTAATTATTGTTATAGAGGGACTTGTTCTTCGCTCCAGACAAAGTAAACGTTAAGTTCAAAGGTATCCATGGATCTACATTTCATCATGAGTTAGGCGCAAAGGCTAACGTAGGATTAGATTGAGATCACCGATCAAGGCCCTACCTCGTGTCCTTGTGTGTTCCTTGAAACAGGCTGTTATAGCAGCATTATGAGAACGACACTTTGGTCTTTGTAGAGCTGAGAATCCTTGTTTTGTATAATAATTACAAAATCGAGCAGCAAATCCACTTTCTTCAGTACATCCTCGGAATGCAAGAGTAGCATCAACAACACATATGTGAGAATACAGTACAACTCAGTACCTATAACTAAAAATAAGGTTAAAAGCGACAATACAAGTTACAGTAACATTTATGCACACTTAATTTTTGAGTGACTACAGTAAAACTGAATACTAACAATGGTTTAGATAAATGAGTGCTGTCGACATGAACTATTGGATTGTTGCAGCACGAAATGAAAGAAGAAAGAGTCAGTTAAAGGTGATTTTGACATATACATAACATTTACTTGCCAAATTGATAGTTTTACAAATTAATGTAACCGCGGGACATTTGTATTCGTAAAGTGATGCTCTATCATTAGAAACCAAACACATTTTTGACAAACGAAGCAAATAATTCTAGTACATCAGATGTAGAAAAACAACAGATTTTAAATTACTTTGCATGTTCAATTTATAATGTAACGATTTGGGGGAACAATAGTTAGCGATCAGAGCGTTGTTAGTGCGGAAAGATCCCCACATAATTTTCCATGGCTAAATATTGTTGGTTGGAGATTAGTTAGTTGTCTTTACACTTGTACTGTTGAGCTAATAGGGAGCTTAAGGTGTCTGTCCTGCACCGAGTGAGTTGTGTCGGTCAATGTGAGCCAATGTCACTGTACAATCACTCTAATGTCATCTATGCATCGGCCTCCTAGCCGCTCCTTGGCATGTAGACAGATCTACCAACGCTCCATGCCATCAGTGGAAGATGATGAAGGTTCATTGGCATAAGAGGACCAAACCAACTTATTTTCTGCCTAGAAATGTATTCGGCACAGGACGTAGTGACGACCATACTGTGAATGTCGTTCCGCGTTCTGTCTTTCCTGGTAACACCGATGACCTTCCTCAAACCCTTCCTTTCACATGTCGAAATTCTGCTCTCACGCGCCCTGGACAGAGGCCATGTTTGGCACTATTAGCACAAAGTCGGCATAAATATACTGTTATCAGCTCTTACTTTGTTGCCAAACTAATGCTCCAGTGCCTGAGCAGTGGTGACAGCTGAAAAGTCACAACAGATGCTTTCTGACACCTACTCTCAATTTCCCTGTTATTCCTGCCGTCTGCCAAAAACATTCTGCCCAAATACTTCAACACATGGGCTTGTTGAAGAACGATATAATTTACACTTACGTTGAGTGACACAGGTGTTCCACTAATCATCATAGTTTCTATTTTGTTCTCGTTCATTCGCATATTGTATTTAGCACTGGTAATCTTAAGCACGTTCATGTGATTTTGCAGTTTATTTTGTTGGAGGTAGAAATACATTTCATTAGCAAATGTTATTAAATGTGTGTCACTTTGAATTATTGATCATGATTAAGTTTGCTAATTCAAATACATTACGATAAGTAAAAAAAAATTATAAATTTGTGTCCTAATCGGCTGAAGTAGAAAATTGTATTATTTTGAAGTCAGCGGGAAGCCTTAATTTACAAATACCGAGTGATGGAGTATAGAAGGGAAAGGCGCAACTATAAAAGTCACGACATACAGAAAGCACTGTCTTAATGATGATATACATAAATTCCCACATACATATACGAGGAGTATTCAAATCAAACTGGATCAAACTGCAACAAGTGAACATACGTACGTTGCACATGATGACGTCAGGTGTAAGTAGCACATACCAACCGCTAAGTATAGAGAATGTCACTATCCTCTGACTCATACTTTCCTCAGCAAACCGTTGAAAACATGGCGGGTGTGATACGGTGTCTTCGACAAACTTTTGTCAGCATACACTGCCTGCATTATGCGATGAATATCAACTGGTCGACATCCTTCAGCTGTTAGAAACTGAATGACTGCTCGCTGATCTCTTCTTCTTCTTCGTTCGCTGTCAGACGTCAACTTGAATTTGTTCGAAGAAAGCAGCTATCATCCTGAAGCTGTCGACACTACCATAGAGCTTGTCTAGTGTTGGCACTGGTGATGGCCACATATGCTTTCTCTGGTCTTCGTATGTCGGGCAATTTTGCAGCAGATGTTCAGCGGTCATTTTCCCTGTACCACAGGTGCATTCATCAGTGCCACCTATCTTCAGTTTATTGAATAGATGGGACCTCAGTCTGTTGTGCCTGTGCGGAGTCTGAAGACCACGACCTGCTCTGGTCTGTTCAACTGGTAGTAGGCATCATTTTTTGTGTAGTCAGTATGTTCTGTTTCTCATTTGGCGATGTATCTGGCCCTAATAAACCTTTTGGACTCTTCGTAGGTCACACTAGAATCTGGTTGTGGTAGTCTTGCACCTTCTTTTGCCAGTCTGTCTGCCTCCTCGTTGCCTTGGATGTTACAGTGGAATGGAACCCACTGAACCACTACTCTTTTTGGAGCGGGCTGCTGGCATAGTTGACAGAGTACTGCTCCTAAATCATTAAGTTCAGTATTTTTCTGGCTTTTTAATGCTGTAACCACGACCAGGGCATCTGTAAACAGGACTATCTGGCTTTCATTGCTTTCGCCTGGTAGCATTGCTTCTGCTGCAGCCTTCAGTGCCTCTGAAATTGCTTGAGAATTTTCCAGTTGCCACTGACAGTGTTATTTTTCGACCATTTGTTAGGCTCAGGAATAACCCTCCCCCTCCATTCTGTGTTGTGTTTGTTACAGAACCGTCGGTGTATGTATGGGTCCAGTCCATGCTTGGGTAGTTTTCCGCAATGTACCTCAGGGTTATGTCTCTTCTTTCTTTTTCATTCTGGCTGTTCTTGTTTCCAATACATGGTATATTTTCTACCACCTCCGGAATGATATGCTGCTTCCATGTGGGTTTGCGTACAGTAGGAATGGGCTTTGGTGTTGTTATGGTTTTCATAGGATATTCGCTCATCTTTGCTTTGGCTATTTCTGCAAAGTATCTCCGCTTTAGTTTCCCTTTTCCAAATCTATTTAGTCTTTGATGAATTGGATGGTCTGTCCGTCTTCTTAGTTTTTCTGCTTGCTGCTGGACTCTGCAGTCTCTTCTGTCGGTCATGAATTGCAGATTTGTAATCTTTTCAAGTTCTGCAATTGGCGTTGACTTCATGCTTCCTGTTAAAACTCTCATGGCTCTCAAGTTTGCTAATTTTATCGAAGTTCGTCTTTGCTGCTGTTGTCCATACCGCAACGCAATACTCGAGAACTGGTCTCACTCTTCCAGTGTAGAGTTTCTTCAGTATTCTTTCGTCTGCTCCACCCCCCCCCCCCCCCCAGCTTGTGCCAGAAAGTTTCCTCATGATTGCCATTCTGTGTGTGGCTCTCATTCGGTTTCTCTCGATCTGACTTTTCCATGTCGTGCGCCGAAAAAATGTGACTTCCAAGTAGTTTGAGTTGTCATTTGGCCGCAGATATTTGCCGTTAAAACGTATTTTGGCGTTCTGTGGTTTATTTGAAAGAGAGAATATCGTACATGTTTTTTCTTCATTTATTTGGACCAGCCATGATTTCGCCCACTCCTCCAACGATGTCAGGGCCTGCTGCATCCGATTGTTTGCAACGGTGAGATTTTTTTCAGAGGTCCACATAGCCAGATTGTCTGCAAATATGGAGCTGTGGACTCTTCTTGGTATATTCTCTATGATGTTGTTTATATACACCAGAAAAAGTGTAGGTGACAGTACGCCCACTTTGGGTACTCCTTGCTCCAGTGTCACCTTTTTGCTCATCTGCCCTTGTACTTGAACTCAGGCTGTTCTGTTTTCGAGGTAGTGGCTGATCCATCTGTACATTTTTCCAGATACTTCACTTCTTCGTAGCTTGACTTTAAGTCCCTCTTTCCACACCTTGTCAAATATGCCTTCTCTAGATCCACTCAAACCGCTACTGTATGCCTTTTCTCTTGGTAAGCATTCTCTATTTCCTGTGCTATGAGAGTGATCTGGTCCCCAGTGGATCTGTGTTGTCTAAATCCTGCTTGTTGTGGAATTATGTGTTTTTCTTCCAGATGCCACATCAGTCTAGTGTTTATTATACGCTCCATCAGTTTACCTACACAGCTCAGTAGACTGATAGGCTTGTATCCATTTGGATATGTTCCATCTTTTTCTTTCTTTGGTACGGGTATAAGTACAGCATCTTTCCATGCCTGCGGTACAATTCCCCTTTTCCAGCTTTGGTTCAGGACTGACAGTAACTTCTTTTTTGCTGTTTGACCCAACCCCATCAGCATTTCATTTATTACCCCATCTTTTCCGGGTGATTTATTTTTCTTTAAAGTTCTCATGACCTCATTCATTTCAGTCATGGTTAGTTTTTCCATCATGTGCTCCTCTGGTGCAATCTTGATGGCTCTGACTAAATTCCATAGTTTTTTCCCTTCTTTGTCTAGATTGAGGCTTTCTGGTTTTTTTTCCAACTGTCTCTTGTTATTTGGTTCAGTGTTCTTTTGTATTTCGCAGTGATGGCCATGTCCCTAGCGTTTGAGACTTCATCCTCAGGTTTCTGCAGTTCATGATTCCAATATGACTTGTAGATTTTCCTTGCCCCTCTTGAGATGGTCTCTGTGGCTGCTTGCAGTATTGCTTTGCTTAGGCTTTCCACCACATGTTTCATATTGTTATTTCGTGTGTTGATAGTTTCACACAGTCCATCTGTCAGCATTGAAAATCTGTCCCAGTCTGCTCGTCTGTAGTTCCAACGTGGCAGCGGTTCTATTTCCTGGGGGCCTACTTCCATATTAATATCTAGCCTAATTTGTCTGTGGTCGCTTCCTGCCAATTGGTCGAGCACCTGACGATCTATTTTGTGGTGAATATCCCCCATGGAGAAGGCGAAGTCTGGAGTGGAGGTGGTATGCCATGTTCTGGAATAGAAGCTAGGGCTGTCGTCCGGCCTATTGATAAGATACTGCTGGCTGATCAACTCTGGACGGATTCTGTTTCACACCCGTCGTGTTGTCAACAGTCTGCTGAGGAAACTATCAGTCAGAGGATAATGAAATTTGACAAACTTGACGGTTGGTATGTGCTGTTTACACCAGAAATGACGTCATCATTCGCATCGTACGTTGGTTCATTTGTTAGTTTCATCCAGTTTCATTTGAACACGCCACGTATATTAAATATATCGATTCGTCAAAATTAGTCCAATGTTTGATCCAACTGGCAAAGGCAAAGGCCACCGTCCATCGTAGACGATGATCACATAATTAATTTTGCTAGCGATATTGCTAATAAGGATTAACTGCGCTACTTTTTATCCTCACTCTCCCGTCTCGAGCCGTCCGACCCCAGTGGCAAGTCAAGGACAAGACGACTAGGGGGCAACCACGAGATGCAGGGGACTCCGCATCAAGCACCCGTGAAAAAGACGCGAAGTCCGGAGTAGAACCCACATCACCTGATCACGGGGCCGACGGCTTAACCACTTCGCCACGGAATCCCCAATTGGTCCAACTACTAAGCTGTAAATTCGTGCATGGCTTACTGTTACGGACGAAAGGCAGCGAGAAAGAACTGACCACCTAATTTGATAAAGAAGCTGTAGTCTCGTATGATCATAAATTTAACACTTCGTCCCTGACAACAGTGTTTTCTGTTGAGTTTCCTAATAAAAGCATGTGTTATTCTTGTTTGTCCAATCTTGGTGGAAGCCTGTTTTGGTCGAAACGTCGTTAACGGCTCTTACATCAAAATGTTGCTTGATCTTGTAATGTGAGTGCAGTGTGTGAGAGCTTCCTCGCCTCAACCAAATTGATAGGAATCCTAAATTGTAAGGGACCATGATGAAATAAGCCGCAGGCTTCCCATAATGGAGCGTTTAAATGACAGAGCGGTTTGGATCGTTTCTTTCTTTCTGCAAAAGGACCGAGTGTTCGCTGTGGTCTCTACATTTATCAGTCTACTTAGCAGTAAATTGTAACCAGACTTACATATAAGGAAGACATTAGGACGAGGATGAAATCGAGTCACTGCCGTCAAGAAATGTTCAGATTTAATACTTTATCTCCAACAGCCATGTATATGGGGGACTACTTTTATCCTGCAAGCGACCAATGGAAGTTGATGACACAATTCAACAGAAACATTGGCCAAAATATTATTTAATTTAATTTAAATGTTATGCCATTGAACAAAGCAGTCCTACCAGGCATGAAGGAGAGTATGGGTAAAAAGGATTGGCAAATGGTATGTGGTCTTATAATCAACACTTTGGCCTTAGTCAATGTTTGACAAAGCGTTCAGATACAATCTCACCTAAGGCGTCTTTAACAGCAGTAATAAACTCCCGCCACTTTTTTCGGTTAGCGGCCTTCTGGATTTCGGTCTCTGTGACTCCTTGCAAAGTTGTCCTGGTTCGGTTTCTATTTTGTTGTCCATAGATACGTGTTTCCTGTCAAGATAGCAAGCTCTCTTCTTGGAACATATGCTCTTCTGCCCAACCGTCGACCCTAAAAGTTACCATTTCTTGTTGTTGTTTATATGACAGAGTAATTTGTTGCTCTTTGTTTTTTAAACCACATTCGTGCGTTATGTGTCAGGACCTCAGAGTCGCGTAGACCATGGTTTGCTTCAATCTAATGTCAATGTTTATACGTAGACAGGAAGCATACCACCATGTGGTAGGTGCTTGAAGCTTGGTGGACTGTGGTACTGTTTAATCTAATGTCAATATAATGTTATTTGACAGTTACAACGTAAATCTTAACTTCTACATTCACAAACATGTATGTCTTTATGTATCTCTACAGATATATGGTCATCGTCCACCCAATGAGAGCTCGGTCATGGTGTACTGAAGAGAACACCAAGAAGATGTTGCCCTGCGTGTGGGTGGTGGCGCTAGGGTTGTCGGCTCCGACCTTGTATGTTTGGGTAGGTACATATATAAGTGTTATCATCTTCACGACATTTATCATATGAGTAATTTGCATCACAGCCAGCAAAACCTCTACATTCTCAATGGCATATCCCGGCCAGCAGATTCTCTACACTCAATGTTATATCCGGTCAGCAAATTCTCTACACTCTAAACAATTTCGGAAATGGGAAACTAAAGAGGAGAAACTTTGCAGAATTAGCCAAAGCAAAGATGCACGAAGACCCTATAAACGCACTAACAACTCCAGAGCCCATCTCTACTGTGCGAAAACCTACCTGGAGGCAGCATATATTTCCAGAAGTGGTAGAAAATATACCAGGTATTGGAAACAAAAACTGCCAGACTGAAAAAGAAAGAAGAGATACAACCCTGAACTACATAACGGAAAACTACCCAAGCATGGACTGGACCCATGCATACACCGACGGTTCTGTAACAAACACAACACAGAACGGAGGGGCAGGAGCATTTCTGAACCTACCAAATGGCAGAAAAATAACACTGTCATTGGCTACTGGAAAATACACAAGCAATTTCAGAGCGGAGGCAGAGGCACTGAGGGCGGCAGTAGAAGAAATGGTGACAGGTAAAAGAAATGAATGTCACATAGTCCTGCTTACAGATGCCCTGGCCGTAGTCACAGCACTAAAAAGCCAGAAAAATACTGAACTTAACGATTTAAGAGCAGTACTCTGTCAACTATGCCAGCAGTCCGCACCAAAAAGGGTAGTGGTAGAGTGGGTTCCATCCCACTGTAACATCCAAGGCAACGAGGAGGCAGACAGACTGGCAAAAGAAGGTGCAAGACTACCACAACCAAATACTAGTATGACATACGAAGAGTCAAAACGGCTTATTAGAGCTAGATACTTGACCAAATGGGAAACAGAACATACTGGCTACACAAAAAACGATGCCTAATACCAGTTGAACAGAAGAGAGCAGGTGGTGGTCTTCAGACTTCGCACTGGCCACAATAGACTGAGGTATCACCTATTCAACAAATTGAAGATAGGTGGCACTGACGAATGCTCGTGTGGTACAGAGAAAATGACCGCTGAGCATTTGCTGCAAAACTGCCCGACATACGAGGACCAGAGAGAACAGATGTGGCCATCACCAGTGGCAACACTAGACAAGCTCTATGGCAGTTTTGACAGCCTCAAGATGACGGCTGCTTTTTTCGAAAAAAATAAAGGTCGACGTCTGACAGCGTAAGAAGAAGAAGAAGAAGAAGAAGAAGAAGAAGATATCCGGTCAGCAAATTCTCTACACTCAATGTCACATCCGG